>MU673771.1:39836-60926 GCA_026770625.1 Nicotiana glauca | reverse complement strand
TTGGCCCAATTCTTGTATATTGTATTTGTATTTTACCTTTTTGTATTTTCGTATTTTTGTATTCTTTTCTTTTCTCTATATATATTTTTTTTATTTTACTTTTATTTATCTATTTATTTTCTTTATATTTTCTTTTAATTTTTCCTTTAATTTTTTGATTTTTCTAAAATTAAAGAATAATTAATTTCTATTTTTGGTATTTTCTAATTAATACAAATAGATGATATTTGATTTTCTTTGTTTTGTTTTCCTTTCAAAAATTAGAAAAAGTCCTAGTATTTCTACTTATTTCATGAGTTTTTATTAAACAAACAATTATCAACAAATCGCCACACAAATTCAAAAAATCATTTTTGCCTATATTTTGGAACAATTTGCTTAGGGTAAAAATCACGTGCTCACAAATACAATGAAATATATGGAATACAATGAGATACATTGAATTACAATGGAAAAAAAGACAATAAATACAATGAAATATATAAAAGTACAGCGTAATACGTTAAAAATACATTGAAATATAGGAGGTAAAGATTCCTTCTTATTAAGGGCTTATTCATTTCAATGGCAGCTGCAGGCCCACAGAATACTAGATGATGAATCAGAGAACATGGCCATACAAATAGCACAGTGGTCCTCGTTTCACCGCCTTTTCATTCATGTCAAAAACACCACCCGAAAATCATAATCTATGAAAAGACAACCCCACAAACCATAATCCCCAATTCAATCCAATTTCATCATCAAATCAAGAATAAAGTGGAGGAAAGTCCAAAATAAAATCTTGAGATCGGAGATCGATGAGTGCTGGTGGTGCAGTTCAAGCAGTACCACTTGCCTCGCTATGGATGCTTCCCCTGCTGACCTAGTCAATTCCGTCCTTAACATCATCGCGAGTGCAACTATACTCTAACAAATTCTCCTACTACAATGGAGAATATCGACAGAGGAGAAATCGCAAGCGAACTAGACAGAGAAGAGAAAGAGAATCGAAAATTTTAATGGGATGGGGGAAGAGAATGAGATGTATCAAAGTAGAGAGAGAAAGAAAATATTATAACTGATTAGCGTATTTATTGGCTTAGGGCTAGGAGGTAACCAAAATTAAATATTTTGCTGTAAACCTTAAAAGGTATCTATAGAATATAATTTTTTTAAATGGTATTTATTTAAAATAAACAAGGTGCTAACCTTTGCTATAGGAGGTAAAAATTTATATTTTTTATTATGGAATGTGAGCAGAGGCAGACCTAAGGTTCATCGGGCCCCAGTAATTTCTTATATATACGTGTCTGTGTGTGTATGTTAAGCATCTGGATATCACGACCCGGATTTTCCACCCTCGGGAGCCATGATGGCGCCTACTCGTAGAAGTTAGGCAAGTCACGAAGTTTAGAAATCTTCAAATCTTTCATTTTAATCATTTTTACAACTTATATAAATAGGTGATAAATATTTAAATGATAGCGGAAGATAAAAATTAAGCGGAAGATTTAGACGATTATAATACCAAAATAAATACAAGAAAATCCAACATGTGTCTCTACCCAGAAACCGGTATCACTACATTCACGAACCATCTATGATTACTACATACAATGTTTGAAAGAAAGAACACAGTCTGTCTCAGATACAAATGATAACAGAACATAATAACAGATAGAAGAGACGCCGGGCCTACGAACACCTGCAGGACTACCTCGGAATCTCGGTAGACTGAAGGTTGGCTCTCTTACTGTTGCTGAAGTGCTGCTCTGGTATCTGTACAGAGTGCAGAGTGCAGCATCAGCACAACGGACCCCATGTACTGGTAAGTGTCTGGCCTAACCCCGGCGACGTAGTGACGAGGCTAGGACCAAACTCCAGATAAACCTGTGCAGTTATATAATATACGACAGAAAAATGAACAGGAAATAAGCAGTTTAAAAAGGGAGAGGGAAACATGCTTCGGGGAACGTATCAAATCTAGCAAAAACTAAATAGAAATCTTAAAGGACAGTACAATATTTACAACAATACAGTAATACTATTGTTGCAGTGCATAACCCGATCCCTTATCATTTAACACTGTTGCGGCGTGCAACCCGATCCACATATATAACTGTTGCAGTGAGCAACCCGATCCGATATAATATTTGCTGCGGCGTGCAACCCGATCCAACATATCATTATTGCGGCGTGCAACCCGATCCATATAATATAATTGTTGCGGCGTGCAACCCATCCATATAATATAATTATTGCGGCGTGCAACCCGATCCATATATAATAATAGTTTTGCGGCGCGCAACCCGTTCCAAATATACAGTCAGCAATAATTATAATAACAGTCCTGGCAAGGGATCAATAATAAACTATACCATCCCGACAAGGGAACTCAACAGTACAAGTATATACGTCCCGGCAAGGGAGAATCAGCTATAACCAACCTTTACTCAACTCCTACTCATCTTAGTTATCACTAATTCTCAATCATAAGTAAATTCCACGAAAGTCTGAAATCATGAGGAGGGCCCTGCCTGAACATACCGACAAGTTTGAAATCACGAGGCAGGCCTACCCGGACCTTCAGAACACCCGAAACAATGCTAAATCTAGAATTTACTCCCTAAAACCAAATTAATCAAACTTATGAACTTCAAGTTCTTAATTTTTCTTCAATGGTCCAAAACATCCGAAAACTACTCGGATTAACACCAAATTTTCTAGGCAAGTCTTAAATGATATTTCGGACCTGTACCAGGCTTCGAAACCAAAATACGAGCCCGATACCTAGAAAATCGATGATTACTTAGTTTCTTTAAATCCTTAAAACTTTAGATTAACAATTTCTAATAAAAATTCATTATTCGGGCTAGGAACCTCGGAATTCGATTCCGGGTATACGCTCAGGTCCCATATTTTCCTATGGACCTTACGGGACCGTCAAATCACGAATCCAGGTACGTTTGCTCAAAATGTAGACCAAAGTCAAACTTAGTCTTTCAAGAAAATCCTAAGGAATCAAATGGGCATATTTCACCCAAAACTCTTCCAATTCCCGAACAACCATCCCCGCAAGTCGTAAATTAGCTAAAGCAAGCACAGGGAGTTTTATTTAAGGGAACGAGGTTCTGAAAGGCAAAACGACCAGGCGGATCGTTATATTCTCCACCTCTTAAACAAACATTCATCCTCGAATGGACATAGAAAAGTACCTGAGCTGCTGAATAAATGGGGATATATGCTCCGTATGTCCTCCTCGGACTCCTAGGTCGCTTCCTCGACTGGTTGGCCCCTCCACTGGACCTTTATCGCTAAAATTCTCTTGGATCTCAACTGGCGATCCTGCCTGTCAATAATGGCAACTGGCTCCTCCTCATAATCCAAGCTCTTATCCAGCTGAATAGTAGTGAAGTCTAACACATGGGAAAAGTTGGCACGATACTTCAGGAGCATCGACACATGAAAAACCGGATGAACTCCCAATAAGCTGGGGGGTAACGCAAGCTCATAGGCAACCACCCAACTCTCCTCAACACCTCAAAGGGACTAATAAACCTTGGGCTCAATTTGCCCTTCTTCCCGAACCTCATAGTGCCCTTCATGGGCGAGACTTTCAAGAGAACCTTCTCGCCAACCATCAATGATACATCACGCGCCTTCTGATCCGTGTAACTCTTCTGTCTGGGCTGAGCTGTGTGGAGCCTCTCCTGAATCAACTTTACCTTATCCAAGGCTTCATGTACCAAGTCTGTACCATACAACTTAGCCTCACCAGGCTCGAACCATCCGATAGGAGAACGATAACGGCGACCATATAAAGCCTCGTATGGAGCCATCTCAATGTTGGACCGATAGTTTTTGTTATATGCAAACTCCGCCAAGGGCAAAAACTGATCCCACTACCCTCCAAAGTCAATAACACATGCTCTAAGCATATCCTCTAAAATCTGAACTATCCGCTCCGACTGCCCATCGGTCTGAGGATGGAATGCGGTGCCAAGCTCTATACGGTTCCCCAACTCACTCTGAACGGCTCTCCAGAAATGGGAATTGAACCGATGGCCTCTGTCTGATATGACTGAAACAGGCACACCGTGTAACCAGACTATCTCCTGAATGTAAATCTGAGCATACCTCTCTGCTGTATAAGTAGTCGCCACTGGAATGAAGTGAGCCGACTTGGTCAACCTATAAATGATGACCCACACTGAATCAAACTTCCACAAAGTCCGCGGCAACCCTACTACAAAATCCATGGTGATACGCTCCCACTTTCACTCCAGGATAGACATTTGCTGAAGTAGGCCACCCGGCCTCTGGTATTCATACTTGACCTGCTGGAAATTCAAACATTTAGCCACATACTCCACTATGTCTTTCTTCATCCTCCGCCACCAATAATGTTGCCTCAAGTCACGATACATCTTCGTAGCTTCCGGGTGAATAGAATACCGCAAACTGTGTGCCTCCTCTAGGATCCTCTTCCTCAGACCATCAACATTAGGGACACATAACCGACCCAGGAGTCGCAAAATACCATCCTCGCTGATGGAAACCTCCTAGGCACCTCCCTAAAGCACCGTCTCCCTAAGAACCGCCAAATGTGGATCATCGAACTTCCGGGCCTTGATCTGCCCCAATAATGAAGACTGAGCGACTACACACGCAAGAACTCGGCTGGTCTCTGAAATGTCCAACCTCACAATCCTGTTAGACAAGGACTGAATGTCCAAAGCTAGTGGTCTCTCTGTTGCTGGAATGAATGCCAAGCTACCCATACTCTCCGCCTTTCTGCTCAAGGCATCCGCGACCATATTCGCCTCGCCTGGATGATAAAGAATGGTGATGTCATAATCCTTTAGTAACTCAAGCCACCTGCGCTGCCTTAAATTAAGATCCTTCTGCTTGAATAAATGTTGCAAACTGCAATGATCGGTGTAAACCTCATATGACACCCCATACAGATAATGCCTTTATATCTTAAGAGCATCAATAATTGCGGCCAACTCTAGATTGTGCACAGGATAATTATTTTCATGAATGATCAGCTGACGCGAAGCATATGCAATAACTCGCCCCTCCTGCATCAATACACATCCCAAGACAATGCGTGAAGCGTCGCAATACACCGTATACATCCCCGAGCCGGAAGGCAATACAAGAACTGGTGCTGTAGTCAAAGCTGTCTTCAGCTTCTGAAAGCTCTCCTCACAATTATCGGACCAACGAAAAGGGGCACCCTTCTAGGTCAATATAGTCAAAGGTGATGCAATAGATGAAAACCCCTGCACGAATTGCCGGTAATAACCTGCTAGCCCCAAGAAACTCCTGATCTCGGTTACTGAAGTAGGATGTGGCCAACTCTGAACTACCTCAATCTTCTTGGGATCCACCTTAATACCCTCTCTTGACACAACATGTCCCAAGAATGCCACCGAATCTAGCCAAAACTCACACTTGGAGAACTTAGCATATAGCTTATGTTCCCGCAAGGCTTGAAGCACTACTCTCAAATGCTGCTCATGCTCTCCTAGGCTGCGAGAATATATCAAGATATCATCAATGAAGACAATAGCAAATGAATCAATATAAGGCATGGACACCCTGTTCATGAAATCCATGAACGCTGCTGGGGCATTATCAAGCCAAAGGACATAACCAAAAACTCATAATGGCCATATCTAGTCCGAAATGCAGTCTTCGGAACATCCGAGTCTCGAATCCTCAGCTGATGATACCCTGACCTTAGGTATATCTTAGAGAACACCCTAGCACCCTGCAACTGGTCGAATAAATCATCGACACGAGGCAACGGATACTTGTTCTTGATGGTGACTTTGATCAACTGGCGGTAAGTAATGCACATCCACATAATCCCATCCTTCTTCTTCACGAATAACACTGGAGCACTCTAAGACGATACACTGGGCCTAACAAACCCTTTAGCCAACAACTCCTCAAGTTGCTCCTTCAATTCCTTCAACTCCTTAGGAGCCATACGATACGGCAAAATAGATATAGGTTGGGTGCCTGGAGCCAAATCAATACAGAAATCAATATCATGATCCGGTGGCATGCCAGGAAGGTTAGAGGGAAACACATCGGTGAACTTCCGAACTACTAGAACCTCTGTGGTGGTGTCCCGAACATAAGCTAGATAAGCCAAACACCCTTTCTCGACCATATATCGAGCCTTCAGGAAAGAAATAACCCGATTAGGTGTATCGAATGTGGAACCCTTCCACTCAAATCTCGGCAACCCTAGTATCACTAGTGAAACTGTCTTGGCATAGCAGTCTAGGATGGCGTGATATGGAGATAACCAATCCATGCTAAAGATGACCTTAAAATCTATCATATCAAGTAACAAGAGGTCTGACCTAGTCTAGAAACCATAGAACATGACCACACAGGACCGGTAGACCCGATCCACAACCACGGAATCACGCACAAGAGTGGACATATAAATAGGAGTGCCCAAAAGCTCAGGAGAAATACAGGAAACGAGCAAACATAGATGATACATATGAATAAGTAGACCCTGGGTCAAATAATACCGAAGCATCTTTACCACCAACGGAAATAATACCTGTGATGACATCGTCTGAGGCCAATGCATCTGGCCTAGGCGGAAGAGCATAGAATCTAGATAGAGTGTCGGCTAGTTGGCCCCCGCCTGACTGAGCAGTAGATGGCTGACCACTCCCTGTCTGACCTCTGCCTCTAGGACAGCCCCTACCAGCCTGCCCTCCACCTCTAGGCGGTTGGGCAGCTGGTGCTGAATCATGGGCTGCTGACCCTGCTGCACTGCCCTACCCCGAAGCCTAGGGAAGGTCCTCTTCAGATGGCCCAGATCTCCACACTCATAGCACACACTCGGCACCATAGCTTGTTGCCTTGGAGTCTGAGCCTGCTGACACGAATACCTACTAGTATATCCCTGGATGGCTGGCGGGCGATAGGAACTCTCTGGAACAGTACAGAAGGGAGCACTAGAAGAATCCTGATAACTAGAATACCCGCAGGAGGAACCCTGAATAGCTGGTGGGCAGTAAACTCCGGCATCGCACTGAAATAAGGTCTCACTGGGGCACCTCGGGGAAGGGGTGGTGGTGCTTAATATGAGGGTCTGCTGGGTTGGCCTCTCCCGAAGTGACCTCTACCCCTAGTTGGGGCACCTCTGAACTCTCCTGAAAATTGGGCCCTCTTGTCCTGCTGAATATGCTCTCTACCCCTCAGGCTATACCCCTCAATCCTTCGAGCATTCTCTACTACTAGCTGATACTCAGTACCCATCTCCACCTATCGGGCCATGCTAGCTCGAATACCGGAGTGAAACCCCGTAACAAATCTTCTCACCCTCTCTGTATCTGTGGAAAGTATCATGAGTGCATGGCAAGAAAACTCAAAATATCTCGCCTCATAATCGGTCACAGATATCTGACCCTGCTCAAGATGCTAAAACTAGTTCATAGATCTTCCCTCTCAAAGAGTGGAATATACCTATCCAAGAACAATCGGTTGAGCTGACCCCAGGTGAGGGGAGGAGAACCTGCTGGCCTGCCAAGAACATAGGACTGCCACCATCTACGGGCTCTGCCCTCCAGCTGAAAAGTAGTGAAGTCAACTCCATATGACTCCAATATACTCATATTGTGCAGTCTGTCCCTGCACCTATCGATGAAAATCCTGGGCATCCTCATGCCGCTTACCCCCCGAAGACAGTGGGGTGAAGCCTAGTCCATCTATCCAATAACTTCTATGTATCATCGTTCACAACTGATCTGAGCTGGGGTGCCACTACAGCAACTGGCTGAGCCCCATCTGCGGGTAGTGCACCAGGGGTCTGATACATTGCAGCTGCATGCCCAGGAGCCTGAGCAGTAGGGGTATGTACCCCCCTCCTGCCCGTGAGGTAGCTGGATCGGCTGGAAATAAACCAGCCTAAGTCATAAGATCCATGAACCGAAGCATATATCCCATAACCTCCTCAAATCCCGATGATGTCATAAAGTCTGCCGGGGTGGGCTCAGCTGCGGGCACCTCGCCCTACTCCTCAATAATAGGGTCTCCCGTAGGGTCCGCTGGTGGTGCTACTGGAATAACTTTGGGATGCCCTCGTCCCCTACCATGGGCTGGTGCCCTTCCCCGGCCTCTGCCTCGGCCTCGAGCAACAGGGAGAGCAGCTCCGCCCAGGTCTGGAACATCAACTGGGCGTGTCCTCACCATCTGTGAGAGAATAGAAAAGGGAAATTTAGTATACCAACCACTGCATGATAGAAATGAATAAAGAGTAGTAGTTCCTAATACCCTATAGCCTCTCGAATATAAATACATACGTCTCCGTACCGATCTACAAGACTCTATTAGGTTTACCCATGACTTGTGAGACCTACATGAATCTAGTGCTCTGATATCATATTGTCACGACCCAATTCCATAACAGGTTATGATGGCACCCAACGCCATCGCCGGGCAAGCTAACGCGGAAAATACTAACTAAACTTTCGATCACTTTAACCCCAAAATAGTTGAAATAATAGTTTAAATGGGAAATAAAATTAGGAATGATGAATAAAATCATGATAATCATACAACCCCAAAATAACACAGTCTACAAACGTGTGTGCCAAGACCTGATGTCACAAGTAGTGGTAACTAGTAGAATATACAACAAAACACACTATCCTACTGTCTGAAACAGAATAAATAGCATAAATACACAAGAAAACTCCTTCAAGATGCTTAACGTCATGGAAGAGAAGCAACTCACCGTAGGAGTCTCGAATATGCTCAGTGATGCGCATCCGACTGATAGCCATATGTATCTGCCTTAGACCCTGTACAATTAAGTACAGAAGTGTAGTATGAGTACATAAACAATATGTACCCAGTAAGTATCCCGTCTAATCTCGAAGAAGTAGAGACGAGAGGTCGACTCGATACTTACTAGGGTCAAATAATGTGAGAAGAGTTCATAATAAGCATAAATATCACAAGTCATTAACTTTTAATAATCATGGAGTAACAGTTCTTTCCCAAGTACTAACATGGATGTTTGCCTATAGTTTAAGCAGATATGAAATTCAGTCCTCAGAGAATTTCTAAGCGAAACATGCGCAAATAATCACCGTGGGACGTACGACCCGATCCAATGTAAAAGTAAATTGTGTACTGCCGAGGGTCGAACGACTCGAACCATAGATGCATCTATTACCCCGCTCGCGAATCACCCATATGACGCAGTCAAATAAACATAAGATCATCAACAAGCAATGATAATATATATCTGAGGAGTAGTTATACGCAGGAATACCAAATATTCTCCTCTAAAAGACCAAACAGGATAAGGTTCATTCACTTGTCTCATTCTTCTTACTCAAGATAGTTCATACGAATCCAAATTTATCAACACGTACTAGAATATCACGTAGAGCATGCTTATGGGTCCTAGACTACCCAGACCTAACATAATAGTCACTACACACGAACTCTAGTCACCTAGTACGTACGTAGCCTCCGAATATAATGACAAATAATTCAATTATTATACCTATATGGACAATTCCCTCTTACAAGGTTAGAAAGGAGACTCACCTCGCTCCAAAATGCACTTCCAAATGCCAAGAACAAGTCTAAGCCCTCAAATCGGAGCCGAACGATCCCAAACTAGTTAAACGAAGTAAGAACTAGTTAATGAAGAATCATAAGATCGAATTCTAGCTATTTAAGCAATTTTCCAACCATTGGCACAAGTTTCCTAAAATCCGACCCCGGGCCCACGTGCCCGAATTTCGAACTTTTTCGAAGAAAGTTGTTCTCTACAACCTAAGGATAAATAGTATATGATTTCTAATTAATTCCATAACAATTTTCGTAGTTAAATCTACCTTTTAGTAAAACCCTAGGTCTTGCTCTAACCCCTTGATTTTACCTAATTTATAGTATTTAATCTACCTAATATGCAATTATGAAACTAAGGATGGGTGGAATAAACTTATCTCACAATGCTATGTGAAGACCTTCTCTCAAAAGCTCCCAAATCTCCCAAAGAAGGAGTGAAAATGTCATAAAAATGACTTAGAACCCGTCTTTAGTGAACCTCACTGGTTCAGTGATTTCCGCATTTGCGGTTAGGAGACCGCATCTACGGTCCCGCATCTGCGAGAATGCGACCGCACCTGCAAAAAGGGGAGGGAAGGCTGGGACCGCATCTGCGGCGCCGCTTCTACGACTTGGGAGCCGCATCTACGAAAATGGCCTGGGCCGCTTTTGCGATGGGAGGGCCGCATCTGCGGTCCAAGAACCGCAGATGCGGCTATGACAGAAGCAGCAGTTCTTCAGCCCTTTCTCAAAATTTCCACTTCACTTGAGCCTCATCCGATTGACGCTCGGGGCTCCCGGGTCTCGCCCGAATATACCGACAAGTCTGCAATCACGAGGCGGACCTATCCAAACCTTCAAAAAATACCCGAAACAATGCTAAATCTAGAATTTACCCCCTAAAACCAAATGAATCAAACTTACGAACTTCAAGTTCTTAATTTTCCTTCAACGGGCCAAAACCCCCTAAAACTACTCGGATTAACACCAAATTTTACAGGCAAGTCTTAAATAATATTCCGGACTTCGGAACCAAAATACAAGCCTGATACCTAGGAAATCGATGATTACTTAGTTTTTTTAAATCCTTAAAACTTTAAATTAACACTTCCTAATAAAAATTCATTACTCGGGCTAGGAACCTCAAAATTTGATACCGGGCATGCGCCCAGGTCCTGTATTTTCCTACGGACCCTTCGCGGTCGTCAAATCATAAATTCGGGTCCGTTTTCTCAAAATATCGATCAAAGTCAAACTTAGTCTTTTAAGAAAATCCTAAGGAATCAAATGGGCATATTTCACCCAAAACTCTTCCAAATCTCGAACCAACCATCCCGCAAGTCGTAAATTAGCAAAAACAAGCACGAGAAGTTTTTATTTAAGGGAACAGGGTTCTAAAAGGCAAAATGACCAGGCGGGTCGTTACACATTTATCCACGAGCCCGAATATATAATTTGTTCTGAAATCCGACCCCAAAACGAGGTCTAAATCATAAATAATCAAAAAGCCCTAATTCTACGAAAATCCCTAATTTTTTGCCCTTAATTACATGATTTAAGCCTAGAAATCTAATGGATGTTAATGGTAATTGAAGAAAACAAGTCTAAGATTACATACCTATGAATTTGTGGTGAAATCCTCTTTCAAAAATTGCCCAATTTGGAATTGAAATGAAGAAGTTATGAAATTTTTAAGAATTCCCGTAATGGCTACTGTTTTAAGTGTTGGGAACACTGTCGCGATTGGGAAGGGCTGCCAGAAGTGGACTTACACGATCGCGATATCTTTTACGCGTTCGTGAAGGGTTGACCCCCTGTCCTTCGCGTTCGCGGACCCACGTACGCATTCGTGTAGAAGAATCGACAACATCCCAGCCCCTCTCCAATTAACTTTACGCGTTCGCGTCACACAGGTCGCGTTCGCGATGAGCAATCCCCTAGTGCTCCGCATTCGCGAAGAACGAATCCACCCCGGTCCCCATTTACCTTACGCGATCACGATGCACAACAGGTCTGAGCACCTGCAGCAGAAATTCTGCAACTTTTTTTAAGTCCAAAACTTTCCGAACCACTTCCGAAACACACCCGAGTCCTCGGGGCTCCTAACCAAACATACGTACTAACTCAATGACATCATACGAACTTATCCGTGCGATCAAATCACTAAATAACTTTAATAACAACGAATTAAATCTCAAAATCAAAGAACTTTTCTCAAACTTCATAAAACATCAACTTTAGCAATTTAGGTCCGAATCATATCAAACGACATTCATTTTTTACCAAATTTTACAAAAATATCTTAAATCATATAACCTGTACCGGGCGCCGGAACCAAAATACAGGCCCGATACCATCATGTTCTAATCAAATTTTATTTTAAATTTTCTTAAACAATTTCAAAAAATAATTTCCTTTAAAAATTCATTTCTCATGCTTGAAACCTCGGAATTCGTTTCCAGGCATACGCGCAAGTCCCGTATTTTCCTACGGACCCTCCGGGACCGTCAAATTACGGGTCCGGGTCCATTTAGCCAAAACGTTGACCGAAGTCAAATTAATTTATTTATTAGCCAAATCTTATCATTTTCATAGATTTTTATATTTAAGCTTTATGGCTACGCGCCCGGACTGCGCACGCAAATCGAGGTAACTCAAAATGAGGTTTTCAAGACCTCAGAAATACATAATTTAATTTAAAAATAAGTGATGACCTTTTGTGTCATCACAATGTGTTTGTTGATTTAGGGGAGAGGACACATCTTAACTTTTATTTGATACTAGTATTTTTATTATTTTCAAACTCTGGGTCTACATCTGCATGTGACAACTGATTGATAAAATTTAAATAGAAGAATCACTTACACAGGGGAAAACAATACAACTAAATTATATTATGTTGGGAGAGTGTGAACAAAGTACTGCATGTAAAGTAGAAAAGAAAAAATAAGCTACTTATTAGGAGTTGGACACTCTTAATGGTGTGAGACTTTTTGGGTTACCATACTGGTTTGTCCCAAAACGGATAATATCACACAATGATAAGGGTATCTTTGGACCGTTTTAACTAGTGGTGTATGCAGGATTTTCCGTAAGCGGTGTCATATTTAAAGGAAAAAAAATACTTTTTTGACAACGCTTCAACCTTGGTGCATCCGCCCGAGTGTATATCTTATAATTGAAAATACATTTCCGTTGATCAATGTATTTATCAAGTAACTATAGAAACAAAAAATTACATATTTAATTACATTATACTCCAAACCATTATACTTAATAAACCATTGAAGATCAAAACGAAAAATTTATCCTAAAATTTTCTTTGAGAAAAATTATAATATTTTTTCGAAATATGAATCTGATTTTGCTCCTCCATTAGTTTACTCTCAACGTTTTACTTCACAAAAGGTAAAAAATAATGAACCAAATCATGAGACTAGAAAGTGGTGTCACACTTAATAATTTTTGTTCTTATATTGTGTTTTGCAAATTATTTTTATACACATTTAACAAAATTTTACAACGACAACTTTTCACTCTTACTGCATCCGCCCCTGGTTTTAGCTCAACAACTGATATCAAAGTTAATGGTTTGGCGACAAACTACAGAGATAGTGGTGTGTTGCGTGTGGGGAGGGCCGGCAGCAGGGGGGGTAGTGTCTTTGCTTGTCTATGGACTGGTTCACGACATTTACCCATAGCTTCAAAGATGCTTATACAGTCTCTCATTGGACTTTGGTGACAGTAAATATTCGGATCATGTGGGTGACACACACTTAATCTCCAAATTAGCCTATAAACAGTGATGGGTCATGTGAAACTTAGTTCAAAGGGGAGATTGTTGGGAGTGTATGTAGAAAAGAAAAAAAGCTATTTATAAGAAGTTATATACTATTAATGGACAATGATGTGATGCCTTTTGGGAAAATCGTGTAGGTTTGTCCCAAAACGGACAATATCACACTATTTTAAGAGTATTTTTAGGCCGTTTTAGACCAACAAATTGCGAGATGTTACATAAATGGGTAAAAACACTAATGCAGAACTGCGCAACAAACACATTAAATTCCCAGTTTCATAGACAAAACTAAAGTGCTATCCATTTTCACACACATAAACAAATGAAAATAAATAAATAGTTCAGAAGTATTTTTAAACCTTCTTTTAGGTAGGTAAATAGCCTGCCACTTGTAAGACTCAAGCAAATTTTAGCTATAAATTTTGGATGTAAGTTGAAGAGGACAAAGAATTCATATCCTCCCTATGCGGAGAAAGCACATAAAAAGTTATACTAGTTGCTATAGCTAATTTTTACATGATCATTCTAGTTAATAATATGGCAAGTTAATTACCTTCTTTTCCAACTTACAAATTCACTTTTACGATACACCAATATTTTTTTTAAAATTTTACACTATCAATAGTAGGCAATCAAGGGATAAATTCGCATTTATATTACTACTATACAGAGTAAAGAACCAAAAATTTAAAATATTTAAATCTAGATTCCTATTAAGGCCCCGTTTGGCCATAAGTTTTGCCAAAATAAATTTGAGATTTATTTTCAAAACTCATGTTTGGCCATAAATTTTGCTCATAGCCAAATCCCAAATCAAAAATTTCAAATTCCAAAATCAGCTATTGAGCTGAATTTGGGCCAAAATCCCAAAACTTAGGAATTATATACATGTTTTTTCAAAATAAAATGGGAAAATATGTTTTGAAAACGTATGTCCAAACACATTTTCATCTTCAAACCAAACTTCACCCAAATCAAATTTTTCAAAATAAATTTGAAATTTACGGCCAAACGCTAGCTAAATCACTTGTCTATTCTAGATTTGCCATTTGTACTACGCGCGCGGAAAAAGGAGAAAAAAAAAAAAATGGTAGCGTTAACTACATAAAAAATTGAGAATAGTGGGGAACAGAGAGTCAAGATCAAATCATAAGTCATAAACAATTATCTTTTCTTGGATAATACACACTGTCACTGCTACATTAATGAGAAAAGTCAAATGCCAGATCTAGATCTAATTATTAACTAATTATAACTAAAAGCTTAATTAGAAAACAGCGAAACTAGCTACGTAGCCTAATCCCGATCAGTCATTTGCATTAGTGTTAAAACAAGACTAGCAGTGGATAATTGAGTGTCAGAATTGCTATCCTAAATGACATATTCCTTGTAGCCATAAAAATATGGTGGTATATTTAAAATTACAAGTTCCAAACATTATTCTTTCGGCGTAAAACTCATACCTATCAAGTTACGTCACAGAATTGAAATAAATGGAATATGTTATGAATAGAATTCTATTTGGAGTGAATATCTATCTTGTAGAGAGTTTTATTTTGAGGCTAAAGCATTTTTCCCCTATAAATAGAGGGGTCTTACCCCATTGTAAATCATCCCAAAATTCAATAAGAATTTTCTCTCTCTTTCTCTGCAATATTGTTCTTCTTCTTTTATTATTTTATAACAGAATATCATTTTTCCTCGATAGTATTTATACAACTGGTAATTTCCTACTCAAGTTAACAAAAAATACTCGAGTAAAATTTCAGAAAACAAATTTAAAAATAAATTAAAACATATGACCAATTTTTTTAAATAAACCAATCTTGAGGAAATGATTCATCATAACTTTTATAATTTAAATAAAAGAAAATAACTTTGCAAATATCTGTTATACTATTTTTTATTTTCAATCTTTAAATATAAAAATATAAAAAAATTATATGGGCTACAACACCAATTGACCCAATAACCTCTTCATATTTTTGAAGAACCCAGTCTGGGGCTTTTGCATCTATACCCGATTTTGGAGTTACAATTGAACTTATACCCATTTTGCAAAACAATTTGCAAGCCAACTCACTTTACGAGCAACTTCAGACTTATTAGGTTTGAAGTTAAAAAAAATAGTCTGAAGCGAAAACAATTGCACTTCAGATGCACTTAAGGCCAAATATGTTTGAAGTGCAACCAATAGTTTCATGCGCTTAAAGTCAATAAGTTTGAAGTGAAAAATTGCACTTCAGATGCATTTAAGGCCAGATATGTCTGAAGTATAACCAATGGTTTCGTGCACTTAAGCCCAATAAGTCTGAAGTGAAAAATTGCACTTCAGATGCACTTAAGGCCAAAATGTTTGAAGTGCACCAAACATTTTGCTACTTTAATGTTAATAAGTCTGAAGTGAAAAATTTTACTTCAAATGCACTTAAGGCCAAAAGGTCTGAAGTCCATCCAATGTTTTCATGTACTTAAGGCCAAATAGGTCTGAAGTGCAAATTGCCCAAAAATAAAAAATTGCTCTTCGAATTATAACAATCCAATACACGATTTAATACCCAAATCTACTCCAAATGAGCTCAAATTTAAAACATAATCTCCAAATATTATCAAGAACAAACCCCAATCATCAATTTTTTAAAACAACAATAAATCTAACGAACCCATTTTGCAATTAAGAAAAAGAAGAAGAAGAAACCCTAAGCAATAATAAAAAATAAAATGTCATAATAAGTCACCACTATAAAACATCATAAACTACCTTAAAACAGTCACAAACACCATATACATCACCGTCAAGAAGAAGAAGAAGGAGGAGGAGAAGGAGAAGGAGGAGGAAGATGAGAAAAATGCTGGAAATTATTTAAAAAGTGGGTATAAGTTAAAACTTTTTAAAAAGTGGGTATAGGTTAAATTGGGGCGACCAAATAGGACGTCAGTGCAATTTTAGCATCCAGTCTTCATATCCCAACAATGCCCATAGGCTAGTAATTTTAAGTAGTATATATATATATATATATATAAAAGTTAGAAAAAATAAGTAGTAAATCTGACCGGCTATTTATGCAAAAATCACATAACCCAAATACATAATGGATTGGGCAACTCAAGTGGGCGAGTCCACCGCCTCTGGCCCATTATATATATACACGGGCCTCAATATTTTTTCGGGTCATTTTCGTTACTCAGCTGAGCTATTTTTCTCTCTCTGCAGATAAAACCCTGTGGCTTTCGGTTCCAGAAGCTCCATTCCTTGAATCAGGTTCGCTTTACATCTTTTCATGCTGTTATTTCTTAGTTAATTTAATTATTTTTTGTTTGATTTTCCCTTTTTTCTGTGTTTGAATTCAATGAAATAGTTTAAATCATAATAAAAAAAAGTTAATTTTGTAAATAAATGTTTTTAAATTCTGATTTGTGTGTAACCTTTAGTTTTAGGTTTAGGTATTAGTAATTGAGTTCAAAGCATTATACCAAATACCAATTTACTTTTGTTGCAGTAGCAGATTTAAGTAAATTATGAATTAAGGACATTCCTGTTACTCTCAATCAGAAATAGTAAAAGCATTTAACTTATATATAGCACCTTTGCTAGAAAAAAAAAATTAAGCTTTACACTTATAGAGTTATCCAGAGTAATAATTACTGTGTATGCTAGATGTTGAACTCGATTGATTCGTGATAACTGACAATAGGCTTAGTCACGTGCTGGTGGAATAACCAAATAAACTTATTAAAGTTTGTTTTTTTGTTCCGCTAATGGTGGTTTTTGGGCTAGCTTGCCTTCACCTGTACTATGGCACCGGGTACTTGTTACCTCCCACTAGTGCAACTATCGGGAAACTATGCTCACTAAAGGTTCAACATATGAGAAGAAATCACCGAGCATCTTTTTGTTTTTTTGTTAGGATTTGAATCCACTTTATTGACATTTATCATGGTTTAATGATTTTATACATTTAATAGTAATCGAGATCGTCTTAGACAATATGTATGCGAAGGTCTAGTTTATAGCATGTCAAGGAAAAAGGGAATTGGGGGAGGGGATGCTTCTATGGGTGTTCAAAGTTGAGAAGATTAACCACTAAGACTATGGAATAAGTGTCTGGACTTTTTATCCTATTGACTTGAAGGTACAAATTTCATCGCAACAAAGAAAGTGATTCTCTATATGAGAATCCAACTATATAAAATATGAAGTGTAGGTTCAAAACACAAAAGTACTTGGGCGTCCAGTTTCTCTGTGCCCTGTGGTATTCTCCTAATCATTAGAATTAGATAAAAGCTGGTGAAGAAGTAGAATCCAAAGGTTGAGTTAAATATTGATTATTTGTGGAACCAAATTAGATATAGATATAAGTCTTGGCAAGCATTGAACTTGTTGATGATGTTATAAAAGAATCCGAAGATTGGGATTGTAATTGGTGTTTGTAAAACTTGTGCCTGAACTAACCATGAAGAATGACTAGTAACAATCAAATGTTTTAACCATATCAATTTCTGATAGGATTGATGTGGATGCCATTTTTATTTTTAGGGGCGTACAAACCGGACCGGAAAATCACACAAATTGAAAAGTCAAACCAAACCGATTATATAACCCGACTAGGTTTGATTTAATTTAGTTTGGTATTGAGTAAAAAAAATCTGAACCAAACCGGCATATAAATATATACTCCCTCCGTTTCAATTTATGTGAACCCATTTGACTGGGCACGAAGTTTAAGAAAAGAGAGAAGACTTTTGAACTTGTGGTGTAAAATGAAACACATATTTTGTGTGGCTATAAATCATTGCATAAAGGTAAATTGTTTCCAAATAGGGAAAGAGGTCATTCTTTTTGGCATGGACTAAAAAGGAAATAGGTTCACATAAATTGAAACGGAGGGAGTATTATTTTTATATATACTTTTAAGATTTTATATAGAATTTTCTTTAAAAAAAATCTAGAAATATTTGAGATTCTCTTGGGATATAATATTTAACAGAATATGAAGTGCTCCATATTTATTAACCTTAAATAATGGGTTATATGATCGCGTTCTCATGAAGTGTTACTGGAATGCGTCAATCTCTTTGTTCTTCTATATTCATATCATATGTTAAGATTTATTAAATTCTTATATCTTTTTAGAATGTGCAGTGATTATTATTAATTAGGTATCATATTGATTTTTATGTTTAATTACTAATTCGGTTAACCTTGAAAGTGTACATCAACAAAACATTATTGTCAAACGACTAAAAAAATAACTATTATGTGTTACTAAAAAAATTCTCCTATAAGAATATTTTAACAGATAATATGTTTGTCAATTTTTTATATTCTTACTAAACATATATTTACTTATCAAAAATTTAACAAAGTAAGGTTGAAATAATATTTAATGCGCAAAATCTCTCGCAATTCAGTACATTTAATGCACAAATAATCATAAGCAAACTAAAGTGTTGCAACGTGTTATTAATTCTTTTGCAACATGTGGCCAACATTTTCGATCACCTTAAGCTTGACAGAAGCAGAATATCCTTAGCAGATACCAACTTTATGAACGGTCGATGTGACAAAGATATAACCAAGGTACGCAAACAAGTAGACATACAATGGATCTTTTTTATTATGCAAACTGTATAGGATCCGAGTTCAATGGTAAAGGCAAAATGTAATGCCCAAATTGTAGGATGACTGGAAAAGGAAACCAGATGTTATTCGTAGATTCTGAAGGTGAAGAACCTGAGCAACAAATCATTGTTCTTCACCTTCAGGACTTACATATAACATTGAGTTTCCTTCTTAAGTCATCTTCCAGCTTGGGGAATACATTCTGTCCTTACCATTGAATCCGATTCAATACAGTTTGCATAACCAAAAAAAATTCACTATCTGATTTTGTTGTTCGTGTACTTTGGGTGTACCTTTTTCGCATCTTCGATTCATGTTATGTGGCAAACGGGATAAAAAATAGTGACATCGAGATTTACGTGGCTCAACCAATATGTTTGCTAGTAGAAGGAATAGTTTCACTAAATAAAGTATATAGAGAACGGAATTAGAGATCTCGCTCTACTTTACACAGAAAACACACAAGAAAGTTTCTCACAAATTCACTCAAGAAAAAACTTTATACAAATAATGTTTCTCACACTCACTTCTCTAATAATATCTCACAACTCTCTTTCTCCCAATATTTTTCTCACAACACTCACGAAGAATTGATAAAGATTGATAGAAAAATGAGAAGAAGTTGTCTCTATTTATAGGTAAATTTTTCCAACACAATAAAAACAATTTCCGTTTGGGTCCACTTGAAATAAATTAGTTGCCAAGTTGAAAATGGACCGTTTTCATGAGTTGACTCTAAAATTAGATATATTTTAATTCAACTTCCCTCCCTCTCGGTGTTGCTATTTCTAAAAGTCTATTTTACCCTTACATATATGCCGTTATTGCTCCACTTATCCTCTTATATTCAAGAAAATAACGCTATTCTAAAGCCCTTAGTTGAAATGCATTAGATTCTTCTTAATGTTGTGTGCTTGCCACTTTTTGCAAGTATATTTCTGCCTATTGATTAATCCTTTATTACTTTAGTTGTTTTGTACATTTTGTAAATATGACAAACTTTAAGTGCTTTGCTAATACCCAAAATAACGATCTTGATGACGTCAGAGGAGTAAAGATGCACGCAACTATTTCTTTCGGCTACCCAATGTGAAAGCTTTAGACCGTAATCTGATTGTGATTTACTACTTTCGCAAAATGAGAATTTAAGCTATCATTACTATTAGACATCAAATTATCATTACTGCTAGATTTTAAAGTTTGTACAACCATGTTTCATTTTTAGTTTGTGTTTGTCACATGAGCAAATTCAACTAACTTTTGTGTAATTTTGATTTAACAAAAAGTGGAGATCCTACTTGTGGAAATAGCATGATGAGAAAAGGCGTATATTTGAAGTTATGCTTTGAAGTGTTAGACATTGCGCGCGCATATATGGTTGAATAATCTTTTTAAGTGGACGCTAAAACAAAATACTTGAATTTACTTTTAACCACACCCCTAGTGCCACAATGAAGGGTAAGTCTCGTTCACGCATACCAATTACCATTGATTGTCCCTTGCACATGCTTCATAGTTCATACTCTCTTTTTCTTTTCTTTTCCAAAGGTACTCAAGACTTGTCCTAAAGGGTAAATAATGAAATTAAATGGTAAGATATGATGTCACGTAGAATAAGGAGAAGATTGATAGAGTAAATTGAATATAGTAATGACTATTATGTTACTAAAAAAATTCTCTCATAAGAACATTTTAATAGATAATATATTTGTCAATTTTTTATATTTTTACTAAACATATATTTACTTACCAAAAATTTAATAAAGTAAGATTGAAATAATATTTAAGTAACAAAAAACCCGAGAAACCCGATAATACCGAACCAATCGAAAACAAAATCAACCCGGTCCATGTACACCCCTAGTTATTTTTTGTGGAGAGGATTAAGATGAGTGGTGCATAGAAGCTGTTTTGTGCTTGCAAAGTGCATGATGTCACTAGCAACTGCATAACTTAAATGCAGAATATTTCTCGTGCAAAAATTTGTGAGAGAGTTTCTCTTTGATAAGCTGATGCAGTCCAGCATTTAAGAATAAAATAGTTGATCTAACATTCCCTTGTTGTTACCATCTATCTTCCA
>MU673771.1:0-37882 GCA_026770625.1 Nicotiana glauca | reverse complement strand
CCCCCCCCCAAAAAAAAAAAAGTTCCTTATGGAAGTCATAAGTTTTATAGTTATCTATAATTTGTTACGAACCCTTGTTAGGTGAGAAGAATAGAAGCCAAAAGAGAGGGGCAGTGTTAGATCTAGTCTATCTTCATCTAGGCATTATCAAAACTGATGGAAATGAAGGTGTTTTGGACAATCTTATCACTGATGCTATTTTCTTCATTTTTCTGTATCTTGGAATCCGGGCAAATCTAGCAGAAGATGGAAAAAAAATGGAAGTTAAAAAATTTGTATAGGTGACTAGTGCTTACTGTAAGACACTTTGGGGATGTTTGGTTTGAGGTATAGCAGAATATAATCCCAGTACAAAACTCTGTATTAGTTATCCTCTGTTCAGTTAAACCCTTTACATCTGGTGTAAATAATACCTGTGTAACTAAGAGACTGAACTAACCTTGTCCATCGAGTCATCATCCGTAACATTCTTTCATTTCAACTCTGCCAGGTTGCAGAAATGGCCTCGGCGAAGGCTTTCAAAGATGTCTGTTCCTATTGGAGTGACTGCATTGGAGTCCTTTCCATGGCAAGTTTGGCTTCTTTTTTGTTGTTGTTACTTGATATGAAGATTCCTGTAACTTTTCGAACAGAGGTTCAGAGTTGGGGCCGCTAGAGTATATTAGAGAACTTCGAGTGTTAGATAATCCTTAGGTACGGAGTTTTGGAATATGATGGACCCAAACAAAGAGCATTATGATATTGATAATTCATACACAGCCGACTAGCTTGGAATGGAGGCGTAGGTGTTTCCTTCTCATCTGTACGCCTTATAAATGTTACAGGATATGTTATAATTGGGGTGTCTTCCTACTTATATTGGTTATTGCTTCTACTTCTTATTTTAGTTGCACTATGCTTTCTGCCACACTAAAACGTAATCATATAGATTGAAGTACATTCTTTTGCCTTGTGTCTGCTGTCTGCTAATGACTGTTGCCTCGTTTTTACTTTTGCAGGTTAAAACCTCACTGCAAGAAGTATGGCCAAGCATCATCCTGACTTGATCATGTGCAGGAAGCAGCCAGGAATAGCTATTGGGCGACTTTGTGAGAAATGTGATGGAAAGTGTGTGATTTGTGATTCCTATGTGCGTCCTTGCACACTTGTCCGAGTATGTGATGAATGCAACTATGGATCATTTCAGGGCCGCTGTGTCATCTGTGGAGGTGTGGGCATTTCTGATGCATATTATTGCAAAGAATGTACTCAGCAGGAGAAAGATAGGGATGGTTGTCCAAAGATTGTCAATCTGGGTAGTGCTAAAACAGATCTGTTCTATGAACGCAAAAAATATGGTTTCAAGAAGAGATGAGGGTTTGGATTCTTGTTTCTACGTATTGGTGTAGTTCACTACAATGAGTTTCTTGCTAGTATGAAGGTTCAAATTAGGCATTCAAGTATAGGCATGTAACTCTTTCCTATATTTCCTTGGATCTTAGCGATATTACATACTGGTATCACAAGTTTACCCTATTGTAACTTTGTATCGTTTTATGGATATGCAACAAAATGGCTCTCTCTATTGGGCGTGAAGGTTGTACTTCATTTTATGTTTCCTGATAGTTTAACTTCCTATGCCCTTCTATCATGGTTCTTGTTCTTTAAATGAAGTAAGTTATTTAACTAAAGTTGATGCGATTTATAGTAGAAAGTTACACAAGGAAGAGCTTATGTGCATGAGCTAAAAAGAATCAGTTGAAGTATAGAATTTTACTAATGACTTACATTTCTGTGCATTCAGTGCACCTTGTGTTGCGATATGTCTCCATCCAATCAAAGACGTCCATGCCATAGAGAATCAGGCTCGGCAAAAACGAGACTAGGGACCATGCTCCCCACGTAGGATCTGGGCAAGAGTCGCACCTCAAAGAGTGATGTAGGCAGCCTACTTTAATGCGAGTGTTAGTGATTGATTTCATGGCTCGAATCCGTAACCTGTATGTAGCACGAAAACAACTTTACCATTGTTCTAAGGCTCAACGCTCCCCTTCGAGGACTCAATTCAAAGAAATCCAGATTCGATGTATGACTTTACAAAACGTTCATCTCAAGGCTTATTAGAAGTCACCGAATCACAGCAGTGATTAGTTTTGTGAGAAATTACTGTGATATGGATCCCTTTGGATGTTTTGATTGTTGATATTGCAGCTATCGCAACCAAACTTGTTGAAGATCTAACAAATAGGCAGAGTACCAAGGAAGCATTTTCTTTGAATTTTGTCCTGCCCCTTAAGTTCATTGTCAATAAGGATTCAGTAATCCAATTATCTAGACCAACTATAGTAGATCCAGGATTTTCCCTGAGGAGATTCAAAATATAATGAAGCAAACACAAGTCAGGTGATTCAACATATAATACATATATATTAATTTTTTTTTAACTATCTACACTGTATAATTTTTCTAGTAAAGATGCGTCAATTGACACTCTTTGGAAAAGGATAGTTGAATCCAATAACCCAATAAATATCATCACCCAATAATGGTCAAGGCATAAGAGCAGTTTTATTAGTGTTATAACAACGAAAATATTTCATACGGGCATTCCCGGATTCAACTACCCTTCATTTCCTAATCTCTACATTTCTCCAAGTTCCTACTTGGATTGGAGACACTTGTTATGAATAAAACTCAATGAATGAAATTTAATTGAATAAAATAAAACGCTAATCATAGTTAAAGTATTTAATTCCTTCTTTTATCATATAAAATTGATTCAAATTATAAATCGAATACGGGTATAGGATAAATATATATTACGATATATTCGATAAATTAAAGTTACTAAATTAAAACTAATAAAATTTAATTTTTATAAAGAAATAATATTTTATTTAAAAGATATCTCGTGAAATAGTAAAACATTCTCATACGTACATTATAGAAAGAATTACAAGAAAATACATATGACTTCACACCATAACAAAAAATGACCCATGTTTTTAAGTTTTACCCCACCTAGCCCACATTGTACATATTTTGAAAGCACTCGCAAATTCAAAATATGTGTTCTTACAACCATTAATTCTAAAAGCTATGGAGTTAATTCTTTATTCTCACAACCATTGCTTTCACTCTCTCTTCTTCTCACATAGGGGACGTGTATTTTCGGCTTCTCCTCTTGTGTCACCTGCTTGCAATGTAAGAAAATTGAAGAGTAGAAGTCCACCATTGAAGACCATTCAAAGTTTTGCTTTTGATAATGATTTTTCTTTTGAATTTGTTAGTTGTTTGGATTGGGTGTTGTTCCCATTGATTGAAAATATCAAAAGAAGATATTTACTTCCATAATTGTAGCGCGTCTAAATAAGAATATATGGAAGAATATGATTTGATCTAATTTACGCCAAATCTTTTTAGAATATTCTGTTCCTCAATTTTAGCTCGACAAATTAGGAAGATTCAACTACTATTAATTAGTATTTAATGATTGGTATAATAATTGTAGAAAAATGTGGACAGGGCGGTTAAATTAGAAAATATGCACATTTTAGGTAATAAGGTTTTATATATGATATAAAAAAGAAAAAATTTCTAAAGTGAAATATGGGCTATAAAATTAAAAAGTATAGAACTCTCTCGTTCTAATGTGAAATTTTTCCTTTATTTATACGTCTAAAACGGACGGGTTACTTCGAATCCTAATAGATTTCTATATCAATAACTTAAAATATAAAACCATACGTTGCCTTCTTCCATCCTTAAAATCCTTGCGCTACTACTGCGCGCACCACCAACGGAGGCTGGAACTCTTCTCCATCTGCCTCTGCGACGACAAAAAAGATGTCAATTCTCACGTTTATATTTGTCTTCCTGATTGCCTTGGTTGTTTCGCTACTGCTATGTTCGATCATAGCAATGATATTGATGTGTCTTTCTGAAGAATCAAGATCACAATCCAATTATGTCTCCGAAATAGCACGAGGTCATGAAGAAACAATAGAAAGAGCTCGTAATATGATAACAGAAAGAGCTCGTGTTGTGACAACAGAAGGAGCTCGTAATGTGCCAACAGAAAGAGCTCGAGCTCGTAATGTGACAGTAGAAAGAGCTCGAGCTAGTAATGTGACAACAGAAGGAGCTCGTAATGTGCCAACAGAAAGAGCTCGAGCTCGTAATGTGACAGTAGAAAGAGCTCGAGCTAGTAATGTGACAACAGAAGGAGCTCGTAATGTGCCAACAGAAAGAGCTCGAGCTCGTAATGTGACAGTAGAAAGAGCTCGAGCTCGTAATGTGACAACAGAAGGAGCTCGTAATGTGACAACAGAAAGTGCTCGAACTCGTAATATGACAACAGAAAGTAATGTGACAACAGAAGGAGCTCGAACTCGTAATATGACAACAGAAAGTGCTCGAACTCGTAATGTGACAACAGAAAGAGCTCATAGTGTGATGACAGAAAGATCTCATGATGTGTCGGTAGAGAGAGCTCAGGCAACCACATATGCAGTGGCAAAATCGGCTATTGAAGTAGTGATGGATGATTTTGATTATCAAGAAAAAATAGGGACTCGGCCAAAAATTAAAGGCAAAAATAATGACTGTTGTATCTGCTTAGCAGAATTTGAACAAGGTAATATGTGTTATCTAATACTTCCTGCTTGCTGTCATAGGTTTCATGTTGCTTGTATTATTCCTTGGTTAGCAAAAAACAAGACATGCCCCTTGTGTCGTACTCGTGTTCGTGTCGTGCCATGCCCTCGGATTGATGATTTATTAGGGCACGGTCAGAGCTTACCGTCTAGTAGTAATGATAGAAACTGTTACATAATAAGTGTGGGTTCAATTCTCACTATCCCCATTCGACCCCTTGTGTAATAAGATCTCTTGTTTGGATGTTTGTTATGTGTCGTCTCATAATTTATTGTATAGTATTGCCTTGTATTATATTGTATCGTTGCGGCCAAACGCACACGCAAGTATACGCGGTCGTCAAGTAATAAAGTGACTAAAAGTCGGATGTCGATCCCATGAGGACTTGTGATTAACTATTAACTAAATTAGACTATCCTAATTATCTACACAAGAATTAAACCTAGAAGTATTTGATTCTAAACTAATTAAATAAAGAATATAAATAATGAACTTTGAATAGAGAGAAAGAGCAAATTTTTATGATATCAATGTAATGAAAACAATCTAGGGTTATGGGCTATCTAACATTCCTATTGTATTCTTCAATTGAATTGACTAACTAATTTATCTAGTTTATTGGTTGGCAGGGTTAATATTGCTCATAAGAATCTGTCGAGTTCTTATTCGCCTATTCAAGCTAACCTAACTCCTATATGTCTATGGAATTAGAATCAACAAGAATGCATTTATAATTCTTGTAAATCAACCAAGCAAGACAATTAGGTATATGTTTATCCTTACCGCGAATCCGTTCCCTGATGCCCAGGTTCATGAACTTGCTCTACTCAATTCTATATGCAATCTAGAATTCCCACTTTCGAGTTCAACTCTAGATTCGTAGATAATATTCAATTGGTGATCAAACAATCAAATAATTAAGTACAAGATTGAATAAATAAATCAATATTATAAACTAAGAAATCAAAATCAATATCCGAATAACAATAGTTATGAAAGAACCACAACCCTAGAACGTGAAGTTTAACTCCACATAGACATAGTAGCAAAACAACAAATCATACAAATAAACATAAAAAGACTAAGTTGGTGGAAGAAAAGATGAAACCCGGCCTCCACGGCGGCTCTGTGCTTGTGTTTTTCTCTCAAAAACGTCCTCCTCCCCTTAAAATACTGCTTTTCCATGTATATATACCAAGTAGGATTGGTCCCAAACAATTATACCTTCTCCAATGTGAAAAATGATACTTTTCCCGGGTGACTAGCGCGATCGCGCTAGTAGCCCAGTGTTCTGCCTGACGAGCGCGACCTGAGCGCGATCGCGCTATTGACGCGCATTGTTCACCTTGTTTTGTTTTGAATTTGGAAAAATGTAAAACATGAAAATTGTAGTCCTTTGAGTTAGCTTTCCAACCATATATTGTGAAGTCCAAATGGAGTTCTGAACAAAAAGCTATATCTATTTTACTAGACAGTACACAATATGCCTACTGGATTCTTCGTTCGCTCTAACCATCATCCGTTGACCCCCAAACACGATCGCGACTTAATTCCCTGAACTTTTACTCAAACTTTAAAGCTCCAAATCACTTGAATTTATTCCATAACATCTACATAGCTCGGAATCACTCCTACAAGGTATAAAACACACCATTAGTGCAAAATACTAGCGATTAAAGCTCAAACTCAATTAAAGTGCAGTAAATTAGAGTGTAATAAGCGACTAAAATATGTAATTATAGCCTATCATAAATTGTATTATTTGACGTCATTTCATGATGTCATGCACCGACAATATGTAGAATGTACTTGTGTAATTGTTAGCTAATTAACGATGAAGAACTTGATTGAATTATCAATCAAAGTAATAAGAGAATCAGCAGAACAATTAGAAGAAGAAGAGAAACAGATATGGTGAGGAAGGAGGATGGAGGAGTAAATGATAGAGAGAGAAATAGTGGAAAGATATTAAATTTTCATTCAAAGTGTATATATCACAATGTGATGATATGTATATATAAAGCTATTACTTAAGCTTCATTTAACTGACTCTTAATTCTAGCTTAACTAATTCTACTAACCGTTATTAACAACTTTAACTAACTACTAACAACTTTTCATATAAAGACTGTTTTGCCCTCACTTTATTTAACACTCCCCCTCAAGCTAGGTGGTGGAAAGATATTAAACATCCCTAGCTTGGACTTCAAATATTCATGTTGAACTTTAGTTAAGCCTTTTGTAAGAATATCCGCTGGTTGCTCTGTTTTAGATATATATTTTGTAGCAATAAGACCCTGTTGGATTCTTTCTCTCACGAAATGACAATCGATTTCAATGTGCTTAGTCCTTTCGTGATAGACAGGATGAGCAACTATTTGAATGGTTGCTTTGCTATCACTGTGAATGTCAATAGGCAATTTGATCTGAACTTCCATCTCTTTTAGTAATCCATGAAGCCAAATTAGTTCAGCAGCAGTTGTTGCTAAACTTCTGTACTCAGCTTCTACAGAACTTCGAGATACAATAGTCTGTTTTTTTATTTCCATGAGACCAAGGAACCACCAACTTTAATGAAAAAACATGTGACTGATTTTCTTGTTAATGGACATGCAACCTAGTCTGCATCACAAAATGCAGTAATAGTATTGATCTGACTGCTAGACAATAGGATTCCTTGACCAGGTTGATTCTTTATATATTTGACAATTCTCAAGGCAGCTTCCATATGAGATTTTCTTGGTTGCTGTAGGAACTGACTTAGAGTCTGAACTCCAAATGCAATATCTGGTCTTGTTACTGTTAAATAGAGAACTTTTCCTATCAACCTTTGATAGCATACTTGATCAACCAGTGGATCATTGTCTGCTGATTTTTCTGTTTGATCAGTGTATTCATCATACTGTTTAGAGGTAAGTTTCACATTGCTATCAATTGGAGTTACAGATGGTTTTGCTGCAGCAAGTCCAGCTTCTGAAATTAGCTCTAAGGCATATTTCCTTTGATGCATTACAATACCTTACTGTGATCTAGATGTAATGACCAGGCCGGTCATTTTTAGAATTTACCTATTAACTGCTTCCCCTAAGTTCATTTATGCTATTTTGGTTTGCGGGGACGTTCGATTTTGAGTTTCGGAGAGTTTTGGGACACTTAGTCCCAAAATGAGAGCTTGAGTGTTGGAAAGCTTTCCGTAGTCTGAACAGTGTGAAGACAACCTCGGAATGGAAATTCGATAGTTCTGTTAGCTTCGTTAGGTGATTTCTGGGTTGGGAGCATGTTCGGAATGTGTTTCGGAGGTCCGTAGCTAATATAGGCTTGAAATGCCAAAGTTTGAATTTTTGAAGTTTTCGGTCCGATAGTGAGTTTTTTATCCAAGGGTCGGAATGGAATTTTGGAACTTGTAGTAGCTCCGTCATGTCGTTTGGGATGTTTGTGCGAAAATTTTAGGTTATTCGGACGTGTTTTGGTTAGGTTTTTGATCAAAAGCGTATTTGAAGAAAATCGAGGATTCTTAGGCTTAAATCTTTGATTAATTCGGGTTTCTGATGTTGTTTAAGGTGTTTTAAGGATTGATATAAGTTTGAATAGGATATTAGGTGTTATTGGTGCTTTTGGTTGAGGTCCCGGGGGCCTCAGGATGATTTCAGATGGTTGACAGAAGGATTTTGGAAGTTGGGAGATATCAGATTTTTGCTGCTTCTGGTATTTTCGCATCTGCGGCTTGGGAACCGTAGATGCGGCGTGGAGGACCGCAGAAGCGGGTTTGGTCAGGTTCACCAGTTTCCACAGATACGGTTGGAATTTCACAGAAGCGGGTCCGCATCTACGAGATCAGGACCACATGTGCGGATTTTTGGCTCTTTAATGAAAGCCGCAGAAGCGGCATATGTTTCTGCAGAAGCGGGACTGCAGGTGCGGTCCCTTGACCGCATAAGCGAAAATCACTGGTCTGAAATATGAAATTCAAGGGTTTAGTTTCAAAAGTTAGAAAAATTAAATTGGAGCTCGGGAGAGGGCGATTTTGAGAGGGTTTTGAAGAGGAGATCATTAGGTAACGTTTCTTTAACCCTTTCTAGTTATATTCCATCAATCTTTAGTTAATTTATCATCTAATTTCGGATTTTGAATGGAAAATGGGTAGGAACTTCATAGACCTAATTATTTAGATTTGAGTGAGTGTTTGACCTCCGATTTGATAGATTTTTATATGGTTAGACTCGTGAGAGTACGAGGGTTCTGAAAATGTGAACTCCATCCGATTCCGAGACGTTGGCCTGATGGGCATTTTACCTAATTTTGCGTCTTAGCTTTAAATTAAATAGTATAATCAGTTGCTTGAGATGTTATTTATGATATGAAATTGAATTGAATAGATTTGGGCAATTTGGCGTCGGATACTCGTGGCAAAGGTGTGGTTTCTAGTTGATTTTTGTGCCAGTTCGAGGTACGTGGCTTGTCTAACCTTGTATAGGGGACCTTTCCCCTTAGGATATGATATTTGGTAATTGAATGCCTGATATGTGAGGTGACGAGCGTGTACTTGAGCTAAGTGTTGAAAATCCGATTTTATTTTAAATATTTAGACCGAATTCTTTTGTATTTGCCTTATTCTACTTGCAATTATAGCCTGTGCTATATTAGAAAAGCATGCTTAGTTGATTTGAATTGCCTATTTGCTTAAGTTGTCTTGACCGTACTACGTGAAGCATGTTAGGCTAGTACTACCTGTTGCTTGTACTTTTGTACTTCACTTCTGAATATCTTCTGGTTGTGATTGCGCATTTACATTGGGACTACGGAAGTGGAATTCCGGTAGCTCCCCCCTGTTTGTTTACTTTGGGACTACGGGTTAGATTCCCGGTAGATCCCCTTGCACTTTACTTTGGGACTGCGGGTTAGATTCTCGATAGATCCCCCTGCACATTGATAGTTGGACTATGGAACGGTATCCCGGGAGATCCTTCGGATATTCACATATGATGGACTACGGGACGATATCCCGGGAGATCCACTGGACATTTGAGAAAGGGACTATAGGACGGTATCTTGGGAGATCCTCATTGTTACTATGGGTATTGAGCTATACATATTCCGTGTTTACTCCGTTCCTTGTGTAATTGTTATTGTTTTGTTTAACCTATCTTATTACATTGTTGTACTCATTATTACTGCCTGTTTTCATACTGTCAACTCATATTATATTATTTAACCTCAGTAGGGCTCTGACCTTCCTCGTTACTACCCAACCGAGGTTAGGTTTGGCACTTACTGAGTACCGCTGTGGTGTACTCATGTCTCTTCTGCGCATGTTATTCATGTGCAGATCCAGGTACCTCCACCAAGGCGCACTATCCTTGAGGCAGGGAGAGCTACGGAGACTTCGAGGTACAGCTACCGCGTATACAGACCGAAGAGTCTCCTTCTTTACTCTATCTGTAGTAGTTAGCCTTCTATAGTACCCTTGACGCAGACATTTTGGAGATTAGAGCATTTACAGTATTTCTTTTAGCTTGTGTTTTCGTGAGTTTCCGGGTTTTGGGTGATATTTTAGACTTCCGCATTATTGAGTTGTATATGCCGAGCGACATTTATATACAGTTTTCTTTTAGTTGTTCAGTTTCAATTAATTATTCCGCAAGTTATCTTGTTTTTCGCATTGTTAGGCTTACATAGTTATAGGGACTAAGTGCCATCACGACATGTTCACGGAGGGCGAACTGGGGTCGTGACAAGTTGGTATCAGAGCTCTAGGTTTATAGGAGTCACAGAACACATGCCAATTTATTAGCGTCTCGCTGATCGGTACGAAGACGTTTGTATTTATGTACGAGAGGCTATGTATCTGTTAGGAAAATTTTCACTTCATTTGATTTTCTTGTCGTGCTATATTTTGACATCACCAATTCTAAACTTCTGTCTTCTATTCTCTCACAAATGGTGAGGACAAGCGCTACTCGTGATGCTCAGGAACCCGCGCCCCCTACTGCAGCCGTCAGAGGCCTGGGTCGGGGTAGAGGTCGAGGATGCGCACGTGGTGCAGCCAGAGCACCTGCGCGAGCTACCGCCGATGCACCAGCAGCAGATCCAACCGGAGCCCAGGCACCTGGCATGCCTACTACTACCACTACTACTCCAGCTCTTAAGGAGACTTTCGCTCAGTTCATGAGTATGTACACCACCTTGGCTCAGGCACGGTTGCTTCCCCTTGCTACAGCCACATCCCAGGCCGGGGAGGAGCACAGACTCCCGCCGCCCACACTCCTGAGCAGCGTGTGCATGTTGAGCAGGTTCCTGAGATTATTCCCGCACTGCCTGCAGCGCCAGTGCTTCAGAGGACGAGCAACAGAGACTTGAGAGGTTCAAAAAGTATGATCCCCCGATATTCAGTGGATTAGCATCAGACGATGCCTTGGGATCTCTAGAGGAGTGCCACCGTATTCTCCGCACTATGGGCATAATAGAGTCTAGTGGGGTTTTCTTCACTACCTTCCAGGCGTACTTATGAGATAGACAGTCCAGACGAGGCTACCTCACTGACTTGGACCCAGTTCTTAGATATGTTCATGAGGGAGTTTTTCTCTCAAAGTCTCAGGGATGCATAGCGCGCAGAGTTTGAGCATTTATGCCAGGGTGCTATGACCGATTAGAAGTATGCTATCCGTTATACCAGGTTGGCCAGGCATGCACCGGCGTTGGTTGCTATAGTCCGTGAGAGAGTTTGCAGGTTCATTGATGGTCTTATCCCACCCATAAGATCTAGCATGGCTCGAGAGTTGGAGATAGACATTCCTTATCAGCAGGTAGTGAGCATTGATAGGAGGATCGAGGGTATGCTCGCTAGGGAGCGAGTGGAGAGGGAGGCCAAGAGGTCTCGAGAGTCGGGCCACTACTCTGGTGCCCGTACCCCAGCAGCAGGTCGTCATGGCAGGGGTTATGTGGGTTGCCCCATCCATTCAGCTCTTCCAGCAGTCAGCGGTGCTCCAGCTCCGCCTATACCCAAGGAGCCTTACTATGCACCTCCAGTTTCTAGCGCGCCTCTTGAGCGAGGTGCTTTTAAGGGTCAGTCTAGCAGACCTGGCCCTAGTCAGTTACAGCTGCTGCGTCCTCCCGTAGCTTGTTTCGAGTGTGGTGATACGCGCCATATGGTTAGGGACTGCCCCAGACTTGGTAGGGGTGCATCTTCACAAACTATTCAGCCACAGCGTACTTCTCAGAGTTCTTAGGCCATGGTCACAACTCCAGCTGCTACCCCATCTGCCCAACCGGCTAGGGGTGGAGGTTGGGGAGATAGAGGTCGCCTTCGAGAGAGGGGCTGGGCCAGATATTATGCTATTCCTGCTCGTACCGAGGCTGTTGCCGCTGACTCCGCCATTACAGGTATTATACTGGTTTATCACAAAGAGGCATCAGTTCTATTTGATTTGGTCTCTACTTACTCTTATGTGTATTCTTACTTTGTTCCGTATTTGGGTGTGCCTAGGGATTCTTTGAGTGCCCCTGTTTATGTTTCTACTCCTGTGGGGGATTCTCTTGTTGTGGACCGCATTTATCGGTTATGTCTGGTTACTATTCATAGTTTTGAGACCAGAGCGGATTTATTGTTACTCGGTATGGTTGACTTTGATATTATCTTGGGATGGACTGGTTGTCACCCTATTTTGCTATTCTTGATTGTCACGCCAAGACCGTGACGCTGGCTATGCTAGGTATTCTGTGTGTTGAGTGGAGTGGTACTTTAGATCACACTCCCAGTAGAGTTATCTCTTTCCTTAAAGCTCAGCATATGGTTGAGAAAGGGTGTGTCGCGTATTTAGCTTATGTGAGAGATGTCAGTGTTGATACCCCTTATGTTGATTCAGTCCCAGTGGTACGGGATTATCCCGATGTGTTTCCAGCTGATATTCTGGGCATGCCGCCTGATAGAGACATTGATTTTGGCATTGATCTGTTGCTGGGCACGCAGCCCATTTCCGTTCCTCCGTACCGTATGGTTCCCCCTTAGTTGAAGAGTTGAAGGATCAATTGCAGGAATTACTTGATAAGGGCTTTATTCACCCTTGTGTTTCTCCTTTGGGTGCTCATGTCTTATTTGTGAAGAAAAAAGATGGTTCTATGTGTATGTGTATCGATTATCGCCAGCCGAACAAGGCTACAGTGAAGAACCGTTATCCTTTGCCTCATATTGAGGATCTATTTGACCAGCTTCAGGGCGTACATTTGTTTTCTAAGATTGACTTGCGCTCAGGTTACCATCAGTTGAAGATTCGGGAGCCAGATATCCCGAAGACTACCTTCAGGACTCGGTATGGCCATTACGAGTTCCTTGATATGTCATTTGGTCTGACCAATCCCCCAGCAGCTTTCATGCATTTGATGCACAGTGTGTTCAGGCCATATCTCGACTCGTTCGTTATTATTTTCATAGATGATATTCTAGTGTATTCCTGGAGTCAGGAAGATCATGAGCAGCACCTGAGTACCGTGCTTCAGACCCTGAGAGAGAAGAAGTTATATGCAAAGTTCTCAAAATGTTAGTTTTGGTTGAGTTCCGTGGCATTCTTAGGCCACGTGGTATCGAGTGAGGGCATTCGAGTGGATCCGAAGAAGATAGAGGCAGTGTAGAGTTGGCCTAGGCCCTCCTCAGCTACAGAGATTCGCAGTTTCCTTGTCTTGGTGGGCTACTACCATCGTTTTGTGGAGGGATTTTCATCAATTGCGGCCCCTATGACTAGATTGACCCAGAAGGGTGTCCCATTTCAGTGGACAGAGGAGTGTGAGACGAGCTTTTAGAAGCTCAAGGCAGCTTTGACTGCAACCCCAATTTTGATATTACCTACTGGTTCGGGGTCTTATATTGTCTATTGTGATACCTCGAGAGTTGGCCTCGGAGCGGTGTTGATGCAGGACGGTAGGGTGATTGCCTACGCGTCCAGACAATTGAGGATACATGAGAAGAACTACCCTGTCCATGGCCTTGAGCTAGCTGCTATTGTTCATGCCTTGAATATCTGGCATCATTATTTGTACGATGTGCCTTGTGACCATCAGATCTTGCAGCACTTGTTCAAGCAAAAGGATCTATATATGCGTCAGAGGAGGTGGTTAGAGTTGCTGAAGGATTATGATATTACTATCACCTGGGCAAGGCCAATGTGGGGGCGGATGCCTTGAGTCGTCGGGCGGAGTGTTTGGGCAGTTTGGCATATTTACCAGCTTCAGAGAGGCCTATGGCGATGGATGTGCAGGCCTTAGCCAGCCAGTTTGTGATATTGGATCTTTTGGAGCCCAGCGGGTTCTAGCTTGTGTGGTTTCCCGGAATTCTCTATTTGATCGTATCAGGGAGCGGCAGTATGATGATCCTCATTTACTTGTCCTCAAGGACAAGGTTCAGCACGGTGATGCCAGATATGTGACCATCGAAGATGACGGGGTATTGAGGATGTAGGGTCGGATTTGTGTGCCCAATGTTGATGAGCTTCGATAGTTGATTTCAGCAGAGGCCCATAGTTTGCGGTATTCCATCCATCCAGGTGCCGCGAAGATGTATTAGGATTTTAGACAACACTATTGGTGGAGGCGGATGAAGAAGGATATAGTTTGATATGTAGCTAGATGCCTCAATTGTCAACAATTGAAGTGTGAGCACCAGAGACCGAGTGGGTTGCTTTAGCAGATAGAGATTCCGGAGTGGAAATGGGAGTGCACTACCATGGACTTTGTATCTGGACTCCCATGGACCTTGAAGAAGTTTGATGCCATTTGGGTTATTGTGGATCGGCTGACCAAGTCCGCTCATTTCATTCATGTGTGTACCACTTATTCATCAGAGCGGTTGGCGGAGATTTATATCCGCGAGATCGTTCGTTTGCATGGTATTCCAGTTTCTATTATTTCAGACAAAGGTACTCAGTTTATATCGCAGTTCTGGAGAGCCGTGCAGCAGGAGTTAGGTACTCGGGTGGAGTTGAGCATAATATTTCACCCCCAGACGGACGAACAGTTCGAGCACACTATTCAGATTCTGGAGGATATGCTCCGTGCATGTGTGATTGAGTTTGGAGGGTCTTGGGATCAGTTCTTGCCTTTGAAAGAGTTTGCTTACAACATAAGTCCAGCATTCAGATGGCCCTGTATGAGGCTTTATATGGTAGGAGGTATAGATCTTCGGTGGGTTGGTTTGAGCCGTGTGAGGCCAGGCTATTAGGCACAGAGTTGGTTCAGGACGGAGAAGGTTAAGATGATTGAGGATAGACTCCGTACAGCCCAGTCCATACAGAAGACCTACATGGGCATGAAGGTTCGTGATGTTTCATATATGGTTGGTGAGTGTGTCCTGCTTCGGGTTTCACCTATGAAAGGCGTCATGAGGTTTGGGAAGAAAGGGAAGTTGAGTTCGAGGTTTATTGGCCCTTTTGAGATTTTGAGACGAGTTAGGGAGGTTGCTTATGAGCTTTCCTTGTCTCCCAGTTTGGCCGGGGTTCATCTGGTATTTCATGTTTCGATGCTCCGGAGGTATCACGGTGACCCGGCGTACGTGTTGGATTTCAGTTCGGTCCAGTTGGACAAGGATCTATCTTATGTTGATGAGCCAGTGGCTATATTGGATAGGCAGATCAGAAAATTGAGATCAAAGAACATTGCTTTAGTAAAGGTTCAGTGGCGAGGTCAGCCGGCCGAGGAGGCGACTTGGGAGACCGAGTGGGATATGCGCAGCCAGTACCCTCATCTTTTCACTACTTCAGGTATGTTCTCTATGCTCGTTCGAGGACGAATGAATGCTTAAGTGTAGGATGATGTAACGACCCGGCCGGTCATTTTTAGAATTTATGCCCCAATCCCCTATTAACTGCTTCCCCTAGTTTATTTCTGCTATTTTGGTTTGCCGGGACATTCGGTTTTGAGTTTCGGAGAGTTTTGGAACACTTAGTCTCTAAATGAGAGCTTAAGTGTTAGAAAGTTTCCCGTAGCTGGAACAGTGTGAAGACGGCCTCGGAATGGAAATTCGATGGTTCCATTAGCTTCGTTAGGTGATTTCAGGGTTGGGAGGGTGTTCAGAATGTGTTTTGGAGGTCCGTAGCTAATTTAGGCTTGAAATGCCGAAGTTTGAATTTTTGAAGTTTTCGGTCCGATAATGAGTTTTTGATCCGAGGGTCGGAATGGAATTCCGGAAGTTACAGTAGCTCTGTCATGTCGTTTGGGATGTGTGTGCAAAATTTTTAGGTCATTCGGACGTGTTTTGGTTAGGTTTTTTATCGAAAGCATATTTTGAAGAAAATCGGGGATTCTTAGGCTTAAATCTTTGATTAATTCGGGTTTCCGATATTGTTTAAGGTGTTTTAAGGATTGATACAAGTTTGAATAGGATATTAGGTGTTATTGGTGCTTTTGGTTGAGGTCCCGGGGGCCTCAGGATAATGTCGGATGATTGACGGAAGGATTTTGGAAGGTGGGTGATATCAGATTTTTGTTGCTTCTAGTATTTTCGCATCTGCGGCTTGGGAACCGCAGATGCGGCGTGGAGGACTGCAGAAACGGGTTTGGTCAGGTTCACCAGTTTCCGTAGATGAGGTGGGAATTCCACAAAAGCGGGTCCACATCTGCGAGATCAGGACCGCAGGTGCAGATTTTTGGCTCTTTAATGAAAGCCGCAGAAGCGGCATATGTTTCTGCAGAAGTGGGACCGCAGATGTGGTCCCTTGACCGCAGAAGCAGAAATCACTGGTCTGAAATATGAAATTCAAGGGTTTAGTTTCAAAAGTTAGAAAAATCAAATAAGAGCTTGGGAGAGGGCGATTTTGAGAGGGTTTTGAAGAGGAGATCACTGGGTAATGTTTCTTTAACCCTTTCTAGTTATATTCCATCAATCTTTAGTTAATTTATCATCTAATTTCGGACTTTTGAATGGAAAATGGGTAGGAACTTCATAGACCTAATTATTTAGATTTGAATAGGTGTTTGACCTCCGATTTGAGAGATTTTTATATGGTTAGACTCGTAAGAGTACGAGGGTTCTGAAAATGTTAATTCCATCCGATTCTGAGACGTTGGAATGATGGGCATTTTAGTCATTTTACCTAATTTCGCATCTTAGCTTTAAATTAAATAGTATAATTAGTTGCTTGAGATGTTATTTATGATATGAAATTGAATAGAATAGATTTGTGCCATTTGGAGTCGGATACTCGTGGCAAAGGAATGGTTTCTAGTTGATTTTTGTGCCGGTTCGAGGTAAGTGGCTTGTCTAACCTTGTGTGGGGGACCTTTCCCCTTAGGATATGATATTTGGTAATTGAATGCCTGGTACGTAAGGTGACGAGCGCATACTTGAGCTAATGGTTGAAAATTCAATTTTATTTTAAATATTTAGACCGAATTCTTTTGTATTTGCCTTATTCTACTTGAAATTATAGCCTGTGCTATATTAGAAAAGCATGCTTAGTTGATTTGAATTGCCTATTTGCTTAAGTTGTCTTGACTGTACTACGTGAAGCATGTTAGGCTAGTACTACCTGTTGCTTGTACTTTTGTACTTCACTTCTAAATATCTTCTGGTTGTGGTTGCGCATTTACATTGGGACTACGGATGTGCGATTTCGGTAGCTCCCCCCTGTTTGTTTACTTTGGGACTACGGGTTAGATTCCCGGTAGATCCTCTTGCACTTTACTTTGGGACTGCGGGTTAGATTCCCGATAGATCCCCCTACACATTGATAGTTGGACTATGGAACGGTATCCCGGGAGATCCTTCGGATATTCACATATGATGGACTACGGGACGGTATCCCGGGAGATCCACTGGACATTTGAGAAAGGGACTACAGGACGGTATCTTGGGAGATCCTCATTGTTACTATGGGTATTGAGCTGTACATATTCCGTGTTTACTCCGTTCCTTGTGTAATTGTTATTGTTTTGTTTAACCTGTCTTATTACATTGTTGTACTCATTATTACTGCCTGTTTTCATACTGTCAACTCATATTATATTATTTAACCTCAGTAGGGCCCTGACCTTCCTCGTCACTACCCAGCCGAGGTTAGGCTTGGCACTTACTGAGTACCACTGTGGTATATTCATGTCCCTTCTGTGCATGTTTTTCATGTGCATATCCAGGTATCTCCACCCATGCGCACTATCCTTGAGGCAGGGAGAGCTACGGAGACTTCGAGGTACATCTGCCGCGTCCGCAGACCGAAGAGTCTCCTTCTTTACTCTATCTGTAGTAGTTAGCCTTCTATCGTAACCTTGACATAGACATTTTGGAGATTAGAGCATTTACAGTATTTCTTTTAGCTTGTGTTTTCGTGAGTTTCCGGGTTTTGGGTGATATTTTAGACTTCCGCATTATTGAGTTGTATATGCCGAACCACATTTATATACAGTTTTCTTTTAGTTGTTCAGTTTCAATTAATTATTCCGCAAGTTATGTTGTTTTCCGCATTGTTAGGCTTACCTTGTTATAGGGACTAGGTGCCATCACGACATGTTCATGAAGGGCAAACTGGGGTCGTGACACTAGCAAATTCAATTCCCAAGAAAAACTTTAGCTCTCCCAGATCTTTCATCTTGAAAGTATTTTGTAATGACAACTTTGTTTCTTCAATAAGTGCTAGGCTATCTCCTGTGATTTGTAGATCATCTACATAGACTAATACAATAACAATCCCTCCAGTAGTCCTTTTGATAAATAATGAGTGATCATGCTGACTTTGTTTGAAGTTGAACTTCTGAAGGGCCTCACATAACTTTGTATTCCATTGTCTAGGAGCCTGTTTAAGTCCATATAGGGATTTAATAAGCCTACATACTTTATTCTCCCCCTGACTTCTAAATCCCTGAGGTAATTCCATATATATTTCATCAAGCATTGTATACATCCATTTGATGTATACACCATTTCTTTGAAGCAGCAATGCTTAACACAGTTCTCACTGTAACCATTTTCACTACTGGTAAAAACGTTTCTTGATAATCAATTCCTTCAGTATCTTTAAACCTCTCAATATCACCCGAAGCTTTGTATTTGATTTTGTAAATCCACTTACATCCAATGGGCCTCTTACCTTCTGGTCGTGTTACAATATCCCATGTGTGGTTGTTTTTCAGTACTTTTATTTCTTCATTCATAACATCTATCCACTTAGGATCCTGAATAGCTTGAGAGTAACTAGTAGTTTTAGTGATTGAAGAAGTTGTTGCAACATATGCTTGATACTTAGGAGATATTCTGTCATAGCTGATGTACTTATTTAAAGAATAGGGAACATCTTCATGGATATTTAGAGATACAAAATCTTTCATCCATACTGGAGGTTTTTTTCCTCTGCATGATTTTCTAAGCTGAGGTTGCACTTGTATTTGAGTTTCTGTAGATGTTTGAGATGTCTCAGAATGTTGTTGATGTTCTACAACTATCTGATTATATACTCCTTGATTACCAGGACTATGAGCCTTTATGTAGTTATGATTTGTTGGCACATCTGAGCTGTTTCCTATTTCCATATTTTGATATATCCTTTCAGCTTCATTTGAAGAACCACTGTTTGTAGTACCTGCTGTTCTCATTTTAAATAGAGATTCACATTTTCATATAAAATTCCTGGTTGTGTGATATTATCCACAAACACAGGTTTTGAAATACTAGCTTTACTTGCAAATGGGAATGTGTCTTCTCTAAATATGACATCTCTGCCAACAAAAAAAATTTGGTTAGCTAGATCATATAGAATATAGCCTTTTTGAGTTTCTGAATAGCCCATGTGAATAGATGTAGGGCTGCTTATCGGGAGGATTGGACGGTTATTTACTCTTAACGGTTTGGCTTAACAGTTATCGACTTTTAAATATATTAATCCGCTAGCCACCCGATAAGATATCGGGCGGATTGGTATCGATTTACCTCTTATCGGGCGGTTTATCGGCCTAATTCAACCTATATTGCATGCATTAATTGTTTTCTAACAACCTAGCATACAAATTCAGAAATCGAAATTATACATCGAGTCTATGTACAGAAATCGAAACTACTGCCTACATAACAATGAGTGAAAAAGGAGAACACATTTGTAAATCACTAAATTGTACTCTACACGGCTACAGTACATCCCAAACCCAAACAGAGTATTAAAATGAACATTGTCCATTTTAAAATTGTACACATTTGTTTTCTGCAACTGTTCCTGCGCCACATTGTCCAGTTCCATCTCTACTTCTTCTCCTATTTTAATTACATAAAAAATACAGAAAATCATCAGGATTAAAAACCTATATTAACACAAACATAATTTCTGAAGATATTAAATCAGCTTAGCAAAATTGGAGAGTGACTTATGTTTTCTCAATTTGTTAGGGTATATGCAATCAAGATTGTATGATTTGGACACATCAAGCTATGAAAATTCACGTGAACTTAAAGCCTTAATCAAAGCCTTTCACGATAAAGGAGGCTAATAATTTTTGGTATAAAACATCAAGGCTGCAAAATGTAATGAGAAATTGATAACTTAATAGGACAAATAATTCAAAACGTTAAAAAGAATAAGACATATACTTTGTTGTTGCAATTTCGAGTGATGAATCAAAGAAAAAACATATATAACTAAAGCTAATAGGTCAATTGTTACTATGCTGTACTTAAGAAATTAGTAGAGAACTTTAGCATCTTTTGGGAAAACTCACAGTTAGAGATTATATCACTTGTTTATGTTTCTGCTTATGTCCCTAAACATGAGAAGTTTAAAATTTTACCAGAATCCTTTTGGTAGAAGATATAAAACAAGAATAAGCTTTGTGAAGCATTTTCATGAGTAAAAGAATAGGCTCAATTGTAGTAATTACCAATAATTATATGCTTATGAACCCAATGATTGACAAGATTTGAATTTGTTTTTTCTATCTTGTGTATGCTTATGACCCCAATGCTTGACAAGAATTGAAAATCTGCATCTTGTGCCCACTTAACCGCAGATGAGCCTGAAAAATTCATCGTGTTACAAAAATATACCTTCACTTAACTAATTAATCAAGCAAGATTATCTCAAGGAAAAACTTTATATTGGTAAGAGAAATACATACTCATCTCTACTGAGAAAGGTAAAAGCAAAAAATTCATATGTTGACCTATATGTGATAGCCAAATAATGTATGTGAATTAGAGAAGTCACCAAGTTTCTTTCTAAACACATCACCAAACAAAAAACTCTACATCCCAGTCAAAGTTCTCAGCATATGCTGCTTAATGGAACTGAAAAGCAGCAATCCTTAACATCACAAGGAAAAATCCCACAAATACGTAAAATGAGTATCAATAATTAACAAACCAAGGTAATGTCCGAGAACCTCTTAAAGAAAAGCATCTAGAAAGTTAAGCTTAAATCGAATCAATATGAGTATTCGTATGCATATCACACTTTCTGACTATTTAGCGCATCTATTTCCTTTGTAAAGGCTCCAGTGAGTAAAGAACCAACCAACCACTTGTCCAGAAAGAAATAGGAATAGTATGACCTGTGGGCATTGCTTTCAAATTTATAAAGCTTTTATAATAAGAAAATTGATTATAAGCGAGAAGTAATCCCAAAAGACATACATATGGTAATTGAATATAAGCTAGAAGTAATCCCAACAGATATCCATATGGTATACTCACTCTCTCTGTATTCTCTGTCACCAATAAATCCGGGATTTATGGCACCAGTCACCACCATCATCCTTGTTCAACTTCGAAAGAAGGTGGGTCAAGTAAGATATTCAAAATTAGCAGAAGATTGTGAGGTCCTACTTCCTAGTCAGATGGAAATGTAGACCAAATGAAGCACTAACAATCCAGTGAAGCTTGAACATTCTAGAGAACAGGGTCCAAAAATTAAAGAGGAACTGTGGACCTCTAGTTCACATTTTTGAGCCCGAAACAATAGTGGAAACTAAGTCATTTCAGTTATTCTTGACAAGAATTGAAAATCTGCATCTTGTGCCCACTCAATAGCAGATGAGCCTGAAAAATTCATCGTGTTACAAAAATATACCTTCATTTAACTAATTAACCAAAAATAAATTAAATCAGGCAAGATTATCTCAAGGGAAAACTTTATATTGGTAAGAGAAATACAGACTCGATCTCTAATGAGAAAGGTAAAAGCAAAAAACTCATATGTTGACCTATATGTGATAGCCAAATAATGTATGTGAATTAGAGAAGTCATCAAGTTTCTTTCTAAACACATCACCAAACAAAAAATCTATAATAAATGTCACTAAATACAATCTAAGAGTTGAATGGCCATTCCAATCTAAGAGTTGAATCCTGCTCAACCCATCTGAGATGAAAGTTCCAGCAGAAAGAGTAGTATGACTAATATAGCTCTCATTCACCATATCCAAAATATCAACATGTATATCAAGATTATTCACAGCGAGCAAAAATGTATGAATTGCAAGGTAAAAAGCACAGATACCTGCTGGTGCTGGACTGTTGGAAGTCGACGAGAGGGGCGTTAGGTTACTGCTGGTGCTGGACTGCTGGAAGTCGATGAGAGGGGCGTTAGGTTATTGCTGGTGCTGGACTGCTAGAAGTCGACCAGACTGGAGAGGGGCGTTAGGTTTAGGCATTAGGGTTTTTGTCTTACGCGTTAGAGAGTAGAGACATAGTACTGGAACTTTGTGGAAGGGTTTTTTATATTTTATATATATATGGATAAAACTAAATTTTATATATATATATATTCTTAACGGGTTAACGGATTAGCCGTTAAGAAAATTGACTAATCCACCCCCAAACCGATAAGCCGTTAATAAAAAAAATTCAATCTGTTTCTCGTCCGTTAAACCGTTAAGCCGTTAAGCCGATACCAATAAGCCATTAAGCTTCGGTTTCGGATCGGTTTTGAACACCCCTAAACAGATGGTCTTGATCTAGGCATTGGTTTATCTTGTTCTTGAACAATTTAGCAAAACATAAACACCATAGTACCCTAAGATGATGTATGGCAGGTTTCATTTTATACAGCTTTTCAAAAGGAGACATGTTCCCAATTACTAAACTAGGCATTCTATTTATTAGATATACTGCTGTTAATACACAACATCCCCAGAATTTAATGGGAATTTGAGCTTGGAATCTCATAGCCCTTGTAACTTCTAATATATGTTTGTGTTTCTTCTAAGCAACTCCATTTTGCCGAGGGGTATAGACAGAAGTTCTTTGGTGAATGATCCCACAAAGACTCACACATAGAATTTATAAACTTTATTCCATTATCAGTCCTGATTGTTTTAATTGTTTTTTCAAATTGAGTTTTGGCATATTTAAGAAAGTTATGGATCAATACACAAACATCAGATTTTTGTTTCAGTAGAAATATCCATGTCATTCTTGAATAGTCATCTACAATAGTAAGAAAGAATCTATTTCCATCCCATGTAGGTACTTTATATGGTCCCGACAAATCTATATGTATTAAATCAAAACAATCTTTACTTTGAATACTACTTCTAGGAAATGGTATCCTAGTTTGTTTGGCACAGGGACACACTGTGCATTTCTTTATTCTATCTTTGATAGTTTCTAAATCTGCTTGAACCATTCTATTTAAAACTTGAGTAGATACATGCCCCAATCTTCTATGCCACAAGTCTATATCTATATTTCCAGCTTCAATTGTCTCATTACTTCTTGTAGTTAATGCCTTCAATTTCTCTTTTTCTCTTGAGTCAGTGTATAGAAGATAAAGTCCACCATCTTCTTTACCAATTCCCTTCACATTCCCAGTGAAGAGTTCCTGAAATACACAGAAATCAGGAAAGAAAGTAGCTGAGCACTATAACTCCTTAGTTAGTTTTGAAAATGATAATAGATTATATTTAAATTGTGGGACATAAAATACATTTGTTATTAAGCTATGTTCTAAGATTGGGCTAGTTCCTATATGTGAAACTGTTGTGACATCTCCACTAGGTAGCAGAATCTTTTTAGACTTTTCTGTTTTAGTAATTGTATTTTCCTTTAGAAGACTTATATCTGAAACCATATAGTTTGTAGCACCTGTATCTATAATCCATTATTTAATATAGTTAGTAACAAGCAGGGCTGCTTCCATACCTGCTGCATTTGCTGAAAATGCAGAATCATTAGATGCAATCTTGTTCAACAGTTGAAGGATTTGTTCATACTGATTTTTAATGAGTGCATAATTTGCCAGCTGACTCATAGGGTTGTCATGATTCATGTTGTTTGTATTAGCTTCAATACTTGCATTGTTCCCATAGTTGAATTCATGTTTACTCTCTTGACACCCTGAATTGTGTCCAGCATTGCACTTCTCTGTCAGGACATTGGCATTATAAGCTTCACTTGTATTGTCACCATTACCTTTCCTTTTGTTTTTGAAATCTTTTGGATAGCCAACTACCTTGTAGCAATTTTTTTTACTATGTCCTTTCATTTTGCAAACCTCACAGAAAAGATAAGTATTCCTCCTAAATCTTTGATTGAAATTCTGAGAACCACCAGTTTTTTAATACATTGATGCTTCATAACTTCCCATATGAACTGTAGGATTAGCACCTAAAATACCAGAAGTTGCAGCTACAGCCTTTTGTCCTTCATCACTAACAATTAAGGCATATGCCCAATTCACAGTAGGAGTAGGACATCTTATCAAGATCTGACTTCTTGCTTGTGAATATGAGTCGTTTAGGCTCATTAAAAATTGATACAGTTTCAATTTCTACAAATAGGTTACAAATTCTCTTGATTTTGGACAATCACAACCTGGAGCTGGCACTAGTGCTTCAAATTCTTCCCACAGATCTTTTAATTTTGAAAAGTACACTGATACTGATGTTGTTCCTTGTGACAATGTAGCAATTTCTTTGTGAATGTTAAAGGTTCTTGAACCATCCACCTTGTTGAATCTTTCAGCCAGATCTTCCCATACCACTTGTGCACTAGAAGCATACATGATTCCACCAAGTAGCCCTTTTGTGACTGAATTCATAATCCAAGAAAGAACAATTGCATTCACTCTTTCCTAATGATTCCACATCATTTCTGGAAATTTTTCTTTGCTGCACGTGCCATCTACTAGCCCCAGCTTGTTTCGTCCTAGCAAAGAAACTCTCATTGATTGGAACCAAATAGAATAATTCTCTATTTCAGTTAATTAGAATGAAATGATCTGAATCCCATTTACATCTACAGGAGACATGAATAGGGGATGTTTGTAGTCAATTCCATTGGCTTGACTTTCTTGATTCAACCCAGATTGTGTTGCATGTTCATTTTGAAGATGATTTCCTGGTGTTTGAACCCCAGTTTCGCCATTTACTGCCATTTTTCTTTATTTTGTTCAAGATTTGAGCAGATCAAACCCAGATTTTGGAAACAACAAGAAATCTGACTTGAATTTCGAAATGTAATGGAGTAATGATTATGTGTCGTACTGCTCTGATACCATGTAATTGTTAGATAATTAACGATGAAGAACTTGATTGAATTATCAATCAAAGTAATAAGAGAATCTGCAGAAAAATTAGAAGAAGAAGAGAAACAGATATGGTGAGGAAGAAGGAGGGAAGAGTAAACGATAGAGAGAGAAATAGTGGAGAGATATTAAATTTTCTTTCAAAGTGTATATATTAGAATGTGATAATATGTATATATACAACTATTACTTAAGCTTCATTTAATGACTCTTACTTCTAGCTTAACTAATTCTACTAACCGTTATTAACAACTTTAACTAACTACTAACAGCTTTTCATATAAAGACTGTTTTGCCCTCACTTTATTTAACAACTTGCAATATTATAAAGAAAAAGTAATATACGAGATAGAATTATCATATAAAAAGGTAGGGTAAAAGATAAACTAAGATTATTTCATAATAAAAAAGGACAAGATGAAAGAAAAAATAAGGTAACGACGCGACCACACCGAATCGGTTGTTCCATAAAGTGACACTTTTTGTCGTTACATAACGACAAATTTAATGATATGATACAATAAAATGTAAGTAACAATCAATACAAACATTGTATTAATTAAAATAACAATACGAGACAATACAACATGTAACGACCATCCAAACAAGTTGCTAAGTGGAATTCAACTTTTCCTTTTAGTGATATTGAGAAAAAAGTTATATATATTGTTGATACTGAGGAAATGATAAAATATGTCTATCATATTTTTGTTAGTCCATCGCATATTTTACTCTAAAGTTATGTTGATAACTCAAATATAGTATCAATATATAACATCTCCTATCTTTTAAAGGTTAGTTGTAGAACAAAGTGAAATAAATAAATGAAAAATATAGAATTGATGTATTGTGACATATGGTTGATATACTTGATGCACAATATTTGGGTTAAGAGCGAGAAAAAGAATGTAAAAATTTATCCGCCTTCGATATTTACATCAAACCATACTAACTTATCAGGATTAAGTCATAAATTAAGGTGAGAATGTCTACGGTATACATAAGTCATAACATGGAAATTGTTATAAGGTTAAATGAAAGACCATAATTTATCTTATTTTATATGATGGTATATTTGATACTTCTTTAGTTGTAGTTCCTTTAAATATAAGGTAGTTGGCAATTGGCATCAGCCGTTCCTTTTTTCTTTTATATTGTTCATCCTCTCTCTTGGACAAATACATACTAATCCACATGAAATAAGGTAAAAATTCTTTTCTAGTTAGTTCTAACAGTTTAATACTTCCCTATTGACAAAACACAAAATTCAATCATGTGCTTGTACTTTGGAATCACAGTTTATTTTTTGTCTAAGTTAAGAAAAATAAAATAAAAATAAATATAATGCGACTGTCAGATTTGTATTTTTTGTCTATGAGTTGCCCCACCCCTACCCCCACACCCACTCACCCGTCAAAAATGAAAAAATAAAAATAGAAGACAATGATAATACAATAAAAATAATAGTAGATCATATTCAAGATTCAATATAATGCGACTGTCAGATTTGTATTTTTATAATGTATGTATAATTTATTTGCTTTTAAGTTATGGGGGATGAAAGTTCTGAAAGTACAAACAAAATAGGTTCAGCTTCTTGGTTTGTCTTGGATAAACAAATAGGTTTGGGCTTCAACAGAATATAAACTTCGCCTAATGGGCATATCCATTATCTGGAGGTCAAAATTTATTATAATAACTGCATTTGAAGAACCAAGAGGGGTTGCTCTGATGGTAAGCAACCTCCACTTTCAACCAAGAGGTTGTGAGTTCGAGTCTTCCCAAGAGCAAGGTGGAAATTTTTGGAGGGAATGATGCCGGGGGTCTATTTGGAAACAGCCTCTCTATCCCAGGGTAGGGGTAAGGTCTGCGTACACACTACCCTCCCCAGACCTCACTAAGTGGGATTATACTGGGTTGTTGTTGTTGTTGTTGAAGAATGCGATTTAGAGCCCGTTTGGCTTAGCTGATTTAGAGTAGCTGATAAGTATATGTGATGAAAAACACTTTTAACTGCTGAAGCTGATTTAAAAAATAAACAGTTACGTGTTTGGATAAAAGTGCTTAAATTAATAATAAGCAGCTAAAAATTTGGGTATACAAAGAGTTTTGTTTAAAAAGAACTATTTTAGGGATAAAATAGTAAATATTTTGGTCAAACCTAAAGTGCTTATAAGCTGAAATTTGATAAGTTGGAGGAGACCAACTTATGGCTTTTGGCTTATTTTTGGCTTATAAGCACTAACTTATAAGCACTTTTAATTTTACCAAATGCGTAGTTAAGCCAAAAAGTGCTTATAAGCCAGTTTGATCAGCTTATAAGCTTAGCCAAACACCCTCTTATAAGTCGTATTCCGCTTGCTATTTATAAATCACATTAAGCTATTGTGTTTATTAATCACATTCGCTATAATTATGTTACTTCAATTTATGATGGCATTCTTTTAATGCCATTTATTTATAAGCCGCATTCTCTTTTGTGATTTATAAGACGCATTCATGCGATTTATAACTCATTCACAATTATATAGCTTTCACCAATGCGATTTATAATTCATTCGTCAAAACGACTTAATATAAAGGTTTTTGTAAAGTTCTAAATCCCCTAATCTTGATTTTAATTTTCTACTATTGCAGGCGGAACTTCATTTCTATGCTTCGAACCAAAAGAAAATTACAATTTCTGAGCAATTGACACGTTTGTTTTGTCCTTTTTTGGTAAATTGATTTGTTGTACATTCATCTCCGACCCAGATTATTTTGAATCAACCTTTGAAGTTTTTCTGAAATTATACGAAATTTGATTAGTTGTCGAAAGATCACTTCACTCTTTCAAAAGAAATATGTGATCATTGATTGGAATTTACAGGATGCTAAAATGAGATATCTAATATTATTTGATGGAGATTTGATCTTTAGCTTTAGTATATATCCCATGTCAATTTTTGGTTCCATTTGCCCAAGGTTTCTCGGCTTTCATACACCACAACACACTGATTGTTTTGGTTAGTCATATTAAACATAGAAGAAAAAATTTACTTATCAAGTTATCTATCTTATCATGAGATATTATTGGAATATTATTATTCAAGTAAAAAGTTCGTTTTTGTGACGACCCAAAGGATCATCACTTGTTTCCTTATTTTTTTTGTGCTTCCGAGGCCTTGAAAACCTCATTTAGGGTTGTCTCAATTTGCGTGCGCAGTCCGGGCGCGTAGCCAGAAAGCTTAAATATGAATTATGTGTGAAAATATTAAATTTTGATATTAATATGAATAAATTTGACTTCGGTCAATATTTTGGGTAAACGGACCCGGACCCGTGATTTGACTGTCCCGGTGGGTCCGTAGGAAAATATGGGACTTGGGCGTATGCCCGGAATCGAATTCCGAGGTCCCGATCCCGAGAAATGAATTTTCTGTGAAATTATTTTCTGAAAATATTTAAGGGAATTGGAAATGAAATTTTATTAGAACGTATTGGTATCGAGCCCGTATTTTGGTTCCGGCGCCCGGTACAGGTCTTATATGTGATTTAAGCGCTTTTTACAAAATTTGGTTGAAAACGAACGTCGTTTGATATGTTTCGGACTTAAAACGGAAATTTAATGTTTTATGAAAACTTGGAAGAAATTATGAATTTTGAGGTTCAATTTGACGTATATGATGTTATTTTGGCGATTTGATCACACAGATAAGTCCATATGATGTTTTTGAAGTTGTGTGCATAATTGGTTTGGAGCCCCGAGGGCTCGGGTGAGTTTTGGATAGGCGTCGGAGTGCATTTTTAAACTTTGAAAATACATTTGCGAAGCCTGGTTCGCAAATGCAAAACCAGCCCAGGCCTGCCTAGGCTCGCTAATGCGAAGATATTCTTCGCAAATGCGAAGGTCAAGGGTTCGCAAATACGAGACCTATTTCGCAAATGCGAAGGTCTCCTGTTAGGCCTGAGTTCGCAAATGCGAACAAGAGTTCACAATTCCCATAATTTGGTTGGGGTTCGCAATTGCGAATCTGTAGCCCAACAATTCTATACTTAGTTGAATTTTCACCATTTTCCACCATTCTTTCAAAACCCAAACCCCTTAGGCGATTTTTCAAGAACAAGTTTTATTCCAAATCATTTGTAAGTCAATTTTTACTCAATTCTTTCAATCATTAACATCATTTAACATGTTTTCCACTTAAAATTAATGATTTTCATGGGCGAATTTGGGGGTTTTGGGTCTAAAAATTGGGGATTTGGACCTCAATATGAGGTCCAATTTCAAAATAAATTACATATTTGAGTTCGTGGAGGAATGGGTAACTGGGTTTTGGTTCGAACCTCGGGTTTTGACCACGTGGGCCTGGGGGCGATTTTGGAATTTTTGAAAAAACTTGGAAAATTCATTTTTATGCATTCAAATTGATACATTTAGTGTTTATTAAAGTAATTGAGTAATTTGTGACTAGATTCGAGCAGATTGGAGGTGGAATCATGGGGTAAAGCGTTAGTTGAGGTTTGAGTGGAATTCAAGGCTTCGAGGTAAGTGTTCGGTTAAACCCTAGCTTGAGGGATTAGGAGTTGAGTCGTATTTGTTATGTGTTTCCTGTGGAGTACGACGTATAGGCATGGTGACGAGTATCTATATGTCGGTGTCGAGCATGACCGTGAGTCCTAAATTGATATTGTTATGTTCTTGACTAATATTATGGATGGAATAGTAAGAAAACTTATGTTGACTGAGCGAGGCTTAGTCTATTATTTTGTGAAAGTTAATCCTGAGCTAATTATGGTGTTGTTAGAAATGCTAAAGTCCGAATTGAGATTGGTTATAGATGGTCCTCCCTTGCCGGGAGTGAGTATTTTATGATTGGTCCTTTTATCGAGGTTTGTGATTGTGAATACGATAAGTTATATGTGTTTGGAGCGGGTTGCGCACCGCAACAGTAATTATTGTGGATAGGATTGCACGCCGCAACATAAATTAGAATGGATCGGGTTACACGCCGCAACAGGTATATGCTATATTTCTGGGATCGGGTTGCCCGCCGCAACATAAATTAAAATAGATCGGGTTGCACGCTGCAACAGTTAAAATTGTAAGTACGGATCGGGTTGTGCGCCGCAACAGTAGTGCTATTATATAGTTGTTAACATCGTACTAATCCTTCATATGTTGTTCGGTTTCTGCTAGGTTGAACTATTTCCTCGAAGCATGTATTACTTGTTATTTTTTCGCCATATACTATATAACTGCACAGGTTTATCTGGAGTCTGGTCCTAGCCTCGTCACTACCTCGCCGGGGTTAGGACAGACGCTTACCAGCACATGGGGTCAGTTGTGCTGATACTACAGTCTGCACTTATGTGCAGATACCGGAGCAGCTTACGGGCCGCAACAGTAGTTCTGGGGCCATCCTTCAGTCTACGAGATCCCGAGGTAGTCCTGCGGGCCTCCACAAGCCCAGCATCTCCTTTATCTTTCATTTCAGTCTGTTGTCTCTTGTATTCGGGACAAACAGTTACATTTTCTTCAGACCTTGTAGTTAGTAAATCTTAGTAGTTCGTGAGTGTTGTGACACCAGGTACTGGGTAGAGACATGTAATGGCTTTATACGTTTTGGTATCCTATATATCTTAGACTTCCACTTATATTTTCTTTTCCGCTGTCATTTAATTATTTTTCATTAATAATCTCACTGCTTTAACTTGTATAAAATAAAAAGGGCTAAAGCTTTCAAAGATGTGTGGCTTGCCTAGCTTCCACGAGTAGGCGCCATCACGACTCTCGAGGGTGGAAAATTCGTATTATGACAAGTGATATCAGAGCACTAGGTTACATAGGTCTCACAACTCACAGACGAACTTAGCAGAGTCTGAGGGATTAGCACGAAGACGTCTGTATTTATCCCACAGAGGCTACAGAGTTAGAAAAAGTTTCGCATTTGTTCCTTTCTTGTCGTGCGATTTGGTTTCTCAATGCTAATTGAATTTCTACTTTGTTCTCTCGCAGATGGCAAGAACACGCGCTTCCTCATCTACCAATCAGCAGTCCGAGCCCCATGCAGCTCCTGCTAGGGGCAAAGGGTGAGGACGAGGCCGTGCTAGAGGTCGAGCTAGGGGCAGAGCTCGGCCCCGAGCAACAACACCAGTGGCAGAGCCTCAGGTTAACTTTGACGAGGAGGTTCCGGCCCCAGCCCCAGCAGTTCCGGTGGGCCCAGCTTAGGTCCCAGAGGGGTTTATTGCTACCCTAGTTCTTCAGGACGCTCTAGTTCGATTGGTAGGCCTTATGGAGAGTGTCACTCGAGTAGGATTGCTTCCTGTAGCACCAGCCACTTCTCAGGCTAGAGGAGGAGCCCAGACTCCTGCTACACGTACTCCTGAGCAGGTAGCTCCCCAATTTCAGATTCCAGTGGTTTAGCCAGCTATGGCAGTTCAGCCGGGAGTGGTTGCTCAGACTGGCAATGGAGCGGCTATGTCTGCAGATGCTTTGTGGAGGCTGGATAAGTTCACCAAGCTCTTCATTACTACATTTAGTGGTACTTCTTCTAAGGACCCCCAGGATTTCTTATATAGCTGCCACGAGGTTCTTCGAGACATGGGTATTGTTGAGACCAATGGAGTCGATTTTGCCGCCTTTCGCTTATCTGGATCTGCCAAGACTTGGTGGAGAGATTATTGCTTAGCCAGACCAGTAGGGTTGCCGTTTTTGACTTGGGAGCAGTTTTCATAGTTGTTTCTGGAGAAGTTTCTTCCCGTTTCTCAGAGAGATGCTTATTGGAGGCAGTTTGAGCGCCTCCAGCAGGGTTCTATGACGGTCACTCAGTATGAGACCAGGTTTATTGATCTATCTCTCCATGTTCTTGTCATACTTCCCACCGAGAGAGAGAGGTTGAGGAGATTTATTAATGGTTTGATTCAGCCGATTCGTCTCCAGATGGATAGGGAGACTGGTAGTGAGATCAGCTTTCAGGAGGCGGCCAATGTGGCCCGCAGAGTTGAGATGGTTCTGTCACAAGGAGATGGTCACGGGGGAGACAAGAGAGCCCGTCATTTCGACAGATTTAGTGGTACCTCATCTGGAGGTAGAGTTTAGTATGGTAGAGGCTATCCTCCTAGGCCCTTTCAGTCAGCTCTCCAGGTTTCGCACGATACTTCGGGTGGCAATGGTTCTCAGGCATATTATTCTGATCAGCATTCATTCACTGCACCGCCAGCTCCTATCAGCGCATCGCCACTTTAGAGTTTTTGTGGAGGTCATTCAGGTCGCCAGAGCCAGCCATAATTTCCTTATCCACTGCGTTCGGATGAATGTTCTGAGTATGGTGAGTATGGTCACATCAAGAGGGGTTGCCCGAGATTGAGGGGTACCCGGTTGCAGCAGTAGGGTCCCCGTCCTATGATTCAGGCACTAGATGCTCCAGAGCTAGCTAGAGGCGGGGGTGGAGGTAGAGGTCATAAAGGTGGAGCTCAGACTGCTAGGGGTGGAGGCCATTTAGCCGCAAATCGACCTAGAGATATGGTTCAGGGTGGTAGAGCCCAGCCCCGTTGTTATGCTCTTCAGGCTAGGCCTGAGGCTGAGACTTTAGAGTTTGTGATCGAGATGCTTTGATACTATATGATCCAGGGTCTACGTATTCATATGTTTCATCTTATTTCGCACCATGCTTGGTCATGCCTAATGATGCATTGGGTGTTCCTGTATATGTGTCTACACCGGTGGGTGACTCTATCGTGGTCGACCAAGTCCATCGTTCTTGTATTGTAGCGATTGGGGGTCTTGCGACCCATGTAGACTTGTTGCTCTTAGATATGGTTGACTTCGATACCATTCTGGGCATGGACTGGTTATCACGCTATCATGCTATCTTGGATTGCCATGCCAAGACTGTGACCTTAGCCTTGCCGGATATGCCTCGTTTAGATGGAGAGGCACGCCAGTTCACTCTACCCGCAGCGTTATTTCGTACGTGAAGGCTCGACGTATGGTCGAGAAGGGATGTCGGGCCTATTTGGCCTATGTTCTTGATTCTAGTGCTGAGGTCCCCCCTATAGATTCTGTGCCTATTGTCTGGGAGTTTCCCGATGTTTTCTCTTCAGACCTGTCGGGCATGCCACCCGACAGGGACATTGATTTTTGTATTGATTTGGCTCCGGGCACTCAGCCCATTTCTACCCCGCCATATCGTATGGCCCCGTCGGAGCTGAAAGAGTTTAAGGCCCAGTTGCAGGATTTGCTGGAGAAGGGTTTCATCATACCCAGTGTTTCGCCTTGGTGCGCGCCAGTGTTATTTATCAAGAAGAAGGACGGATCGATGAGGATATGCATAGATTACCGACAATTGAACAAGGTAACAATTAAGAATAAGTATCCACTGCCAAGGATTGATGATTTGTTCGACCAACTTCAGGGTGCCAGGGTATTCTTCAAGATTGACTTGCGATCTGGCTACCATCAGTTGAGGATTAGGGCATCCGATGTCCCTAAGACAACTTTCCGCACTCGGTATGGGCATTATGAATTCTTGTTCATGCCATTTGGGTTGACTAATGCCCCAACAACATTTATGGAGTTGATGAACCGAGTGTTCAGGCCTTATTTGGACTTGTTCGTGATAGTCTTTATTGATGATATTTTGGTATATTCCCGCAGCCAGGAGGAGCGCAAGCAGCACCTTAGAGTGGTTCTTCAGACTCTGAGGGATAGTCAGTTATATGCCAAGTTCTCCAAGTGTGAGTTCTGGATGAGTTCAGTTGCATTTCTGGGTCACGTTGTATCAGTAGAGGGTATTCAGGTGGACCTGAAGAATTTTGAGGCAGTCAAGAACTGGCCTAGACTAGCATCAGCTATAGAGATTCAGAGTTTCTTGGGGTTGGCAGGCTACTATCGTCGGTTTGTGGAGGGTTTTTCATCTATTGCAGCCCCGATGACAAGGTTGAGCTAGAAGGGTGCCCGGTTCAGATGGTGGGACGAGTGTGAGGCGAGCTTTTAGAAGCTCAAGACAGCTCTGACTACGGCACCGGTATTAGTTTTGCCCACGGGTTCAGGGCCTTATACAGTTTATTGTGATGCTTCCCGAATTGGGCTTGGTGCAGTGTTGATGCAGGATAGAAAGGTTATTGCCTATGCTTCGAGGTAGTTGAAGATTCATGAGAAAAACTATTCAGTGCATGATTTAGAGTTGGCAGCTATTGTTCACGCCTTGAAGATTTGGAGGCACTATTTGTATGGCGTGGGATGTGAGGTGTTCATTGATCACAAGAGTCTTCAGTACTTGTTCAAGCAAAATGAGTTGAATTTGAGGCAGAGGAGGTGGTTGGAGTTGTTGAAGGATTATGATGTCACCATTTTATATCATCTGGGGAAGGCCAATGTGGTGGCCGATGCTTTGAGCAGGAAGTCATCCAGTATGGGCAGTCTTGGTTATGTTCCAGTCAGTCAGAGGCAGCTTGCTTTGGATGTTCAGGACTTAGCCAATCAGTTCGTGAGACTGGATGTTTCGGAGCCCAGTCGTGTGTTGCCTTGCACAGTCGCTCGTTCTTCATTATTGGAGCGTATCCGTGATCGGCAGTTTGATGACCCCATTTATGTATCCTTAGAGACACGGTGCAGCGCGGAGGCGCCAGGCATGTTACCTTAGATGCGGATGGAGTTTTGAGATTGCAGGGGCAAGTTTGTGTGCCCAATGTGGATGGACTTCGAGAGTTGATTTTAGAGGAGGCCCATAGTTCCCGATACTCTATTTATCCGGCTGCCGCGAAGATGTATCACGACTTGCGGTAGCATTATTGATGGCATAGAATGAAGAAGGATATTGTAGCATATGTGGCTCGTGGTTTGAATTGTCAGTAGGTTAAGTACGAGCATCAGAGGCCTGATGGTCTATTTCAGAGGATCGAGCTTCCCGAGTGGAAGTGGGAACGTATCACTATGGACTTCATTACTGGACTTCCATTGACTCGGAAGAGGTTTGATGCGGTTTGGGTCATTGTTGATAGGCTGACCAAATCAGCGCATTTTATTCCTGTGGCAGTCTCCTATTCATCTGAGAGATTAGCTGAGATTTATATCCGGGAGATTTTTCGCCTTCACGGTGTGCCGGCATCTATCATTTCGGACCGGGGTACGCAGTTTACCTCGTGCTTCTGGAGAGCAGTTCAGCGCGAGTTGGGCACACATATCGAGTTGAACACGTCATTTGATCCCCATACGGTGGGCAGTCCGTGCGGACTATTTAGATTTTGGAGGATATGCTCCGGGCTTATGTTATTGACTTTGGAGGTTCGTGGGATCAGTTCTTCCCTTTAGCGGAGTTTGCCTACAACAACAGCTACCAGTCGAGCATCCAGATGGCTCCTTATGAGGCTTTATATGGTAGGCAGTGTCGGTCTCCGGTTGGATGGTTTGAGCTAGGAGAGGCTCGGTTGTTGGGTACAGATTTAGTTCAGGAGGCCTTGTACAAGGTCAAGATCATTCAGGATAGTCTTCGTTCATCTCAGTCTAGGCAAAAGAGCTATGAAGATCGTAAGGTTCGAGATGTAGCTTTCATGGTTTGTGAGCGAGTATTGCTCCGAGTGTCGCCTATGAAGGGCGTGATGAGGTTTGGGAAGAAGGGCAAGCTTAGTCCTAGATTCATTGGTCCGTTTGAGATTCTTGATCGAGTGGGAGAGGTGGATTATAGACTTGCATTACTGCCTAGCTTATCGGCCGTGCATCCAATTTTCCATGTATCTATGCTTCGGAGGTATCACGGCGATCCAGCCCACGTGTTAGATTTCAGCACTGTACAGTTGGAAAAGGACTTGTCTTATGAGGAGGAGCCTATAGCTATTCTAGACCGGTAGGTTCGTTAGTTGAGATCCAAGAGTTTTCCTTCTGTTCGTGTTCAGTGGAGAGGTCAGCCCCCTGAGGCATCGACCTAGGAGTCCGAGTCTTATATGCAGAGTCGTTATCCTCATCTTTTCCCCGACTTAGGTACTTCTTTCTTTTGTCCGTTTGAGGACAAACGGTTGTTTTAGATGTGGAGAATGTGATGACCCAAACTTGTTTAGTTACTCTTGTTGTGCTTCTAAGGCCTAGAAAACCTCATTTAGGGTTGCCTCGATTTGCATGCGCTGTCCGGGCGCGTAGCCGGAAAGCTTAAATATGAATCCTGTGTGAAAAATGCTAAATTTTGATATTAATATAAATAAATTTGACTTCAGTCAATATTTTGAGTAAACGGACCTGAACCCGTAATTTGACGGTCTCGGTGGGTCCGTAGAAAAATATGGGACTTGGGCGTATGCCCGGAATCAAATTCTGAGGTCCCGAGCCTGAGAAATGAATTTTTGTGTGAAATTGTTTTTTGAAAATATTTAAGGGAATTGGAAATGAAATTTTATTAGAACGTATTGTATTGGGCCCGTATTTTGGTTCTGGCGCCCTGTACAAGTTTTATATGTGATTTAAGCTCTTTCTACAAAATTTGGTTGAAAACGGACGTCGTTTGACGTATTTCAGACTTAAAATGGAAATTTGATGTTTTATGAAAACTTGGAAGAAATTATGAATTTTGAGGTTCAATTTAATGTATATGATATTATTTTGGCGATTTTATGTGACGACCCAAAGGGTCATCACCTATTTTCCTCACCTGTTCCATATTTCCGAGGCTTTGAAAACCTCATTTTCTATTGCCTCGATTTGTGTGCGCAGTCCGGGCGCGTAGCCGGAAATTTTTTTTGTGTTGAAATATGTGAATTTTGTGGAAAATTTGAAGAATTTTGATATTAATATGATTATAGTTGACTTTGGTCAACATTTTTGGTAAACAGACCCGGACCCGAGATTGGACGGTCTCGGAAGGTCCGTAGAAAAATATGGGACTCGGGCATGTGCCCGGAGTCGAAATCTGAGGTCTAGAGCCTGAGTAAAAGAATTTTTCTGTTAAATTATTTTTCTGAAATTATTAAGGAAAATAAAAAGGAAAATTGATTAAAAGACTATGGTATCGGGCTCGTATTTTGGTTTTGACGCCCGGTACAAGTCTTATATATTGTTTAAGCGCTTCCTGTAAAGTTTGGTCGAAATCGGACATCGTTTGACGTGCTTCGGACCTAAATGTCTAAAGTTGGAAGTTTATGAATTTTGAAAGGAGAATCATGAGTTTTAAGGCTTGATTCTATGTAAATGATGTTAATTTGGCGATTTGATCGCGCGAGCAAGTTCATATGATGTTTCTGAGTCAGTATGCATATTTGGTTTGGAGCCCTGAGGGCTCGGGAGTGTTTTGGAGGTGTGTCGGGGTGGTTTTTCACTTAAAAATAGAGCAGATTTTCTTCAGTTGTTGCAGACCGGATTTGTTATTTGCGAACGCGGCCCCAAGCTCGCGTTCGCAGTGCCTTGTTATATCCTCCATCACGTTCGCGTTTAGGCCGTCGCGATCGCGTTAGTCTATTCTGTTCTCTATCGCGTTCGCGTCCCTTTGCACGCGTTCGCGTAGACCAAGTTCGGACCCCAGCCTTTTTCCTCTTCGCATTCACATCCTCTTTCACGCGAATGCGATGCTTACCCATCTTCCTTCATCGCGAACGTGACAAGTGTGTCGCGAACGCGATGAACATTTTTGCCCAGCGAATTTTTAAGTTAAAAATAGAACCAGTGACGGGATTTTTACAATTTTACACGAAACCCTTTCTTCTCCAAGCACTTAGGCGTCCACAGAAGCTCCCATTCGTCAAAACTTCTTGGGTAAGCATTGTTCCACTTATTTCTTTCAATTTTCTTCATTAATTAC
>MU673765.1:57870-83574 GCA_026770625.1 Nicotiana glauca | reverse complement strand
TAATTGTTTGCATGTTATTTGCGCATGTTAAGTCAAATAAAAATACAAAATATGCATTTGCATTTAGGAAATTAATTTCACATTTAGTAGGTATTAATTTATTTTAGAACAATTTAAAAGAAAAAATCAAAATAATATTTTTGTGCTTTAATTGAAAATTGCCATAAAATAGAAGTTAATTAGTTTAACAATTTTAATACAATCAAGAATAAATACAAAATAGAAAAATACAGAAAATACAAAAGAAAATAAAATACCAAAAAAAATAATAATACAAAAAGTACAATACAAAAATACAAGTGAAAATAATGGTAAAAATACAAAAGGAAAGAAAATACAAAAAATACAAAGGGAAATACAATACAAAAAATAAAAGGCAACAAGGAGGGCTGAAATTCGGATTAGTTGGCCCAAAGTTAGAAACCGCCCAAGCCCAATTAATTGCCAACCCGGTCCAGTCTTTAACAGGGTGAAACGACGTCGTTAATCTTGACCGTTAATTCGCCCTGATCCTATGGTCTAGCTCCAACCTTAAACAATTAATAAAAATGTTTTTCTTAATAACCCTAAAAAAAAAACATAACTTCACCTCCCTCGTACACTTCACCAGATGCCACCACCTGCCGCTCCATCGCCGTCGGCCGGAAATCACCACCGCCGGCAGCGATCGTCCAATCACTCCCAAACATTTACCACAACATCGTCTCTTCCCCTTCATTACGAATCTCTGAGTATTTCCTTTCAAAACCCACCATAACTCTCCAAATCCTTAAAACCCTAGGCGCCACCACCACCTAAAACGCCACCAAACTCACACCCCCTTACCTTCTTGACGACCCTGTTACGAATCCGCCTTCAATTCCTCTTGAGTCTCACTGGAAGCCATCCAGCAAGTGTCTCTGCTGACGAAGGGTCAAGATTTAATCGTGTATTTAGTTCGAGTCCGGTCAGTAGCTATTTCTTTCTTCTTTCAACTATGATTGTTTTGATTTCTGTTTTATTTTCTTCCTTTCATTGTTTGCATTAGTTTGTTATTTCGTTTTTTTTATTGTTTCTATTATTATCTTATCAGTAAAATCTAGGTTAGCTTTAAATAGGGTTCAGAATTTTAATTGGATTTTGTTCGAATAATTTGGTTTTATTCTGTCAAAATTCGATTGATTTTGATAATTGATTCTGATTGACTGTGCTTCTCTTACCATCGGAGGATTATTTGATTTGTTAGCTTAATTTGATCTAATTGGGTTTTCTTCATTTTTGAATTTTGGCAATTAAAGTGTAATTTTGATTCTTGTTGGGTTTGTTTTGATTGAATTAGTATTCTGATAATTCGATTAGTAAGTAAATTGTTCATTCATTATTAGTATTAATTAGTGTAGTGTTTAAGATAGGTTTGCTTTGATATAGCTGAATAATCATTAGCTAGGTTAAGAATTGAGTTTAATTCATGGTATTTGGTTAAATTGGAACTCAAAATCACAGGGGTCATGGTTGGGATAAGATTGGTAATTCTAAATGTAAAGTGAGGGTACTTCTGGGATATCACAATGTCTGGTAGTAATTTTAGGCAACCTCAGGGGCAATTTGGGTAATAAAAAAGGATAGTTTAATCAAAATTGGTAATTTTAGAACGCAAGTGAGGGTAGAATAGGAATTTCAAAGGAATAGGAACATGGTAGATGTAACTAGAACCTTCTAGAATGGGTTTTAGTGTAAGTTTAAATAAAAAAGGTTTAGTAACTTGTTTAACAAGTCAGAAAAAAGGGGACTAATCTGAAAATACTAAAAACTGAATTTCTCTCCAATTTTAATTTATAAATAGGCAGTTTCTGCTTTAAATCATAAGTTTTGAACCCAAAAAAAAAAAACAAATTCCCCAAAAAATACCTTTCAAATTCCAGATCTGAAATTAAAATTTCATATCGTAATTCTATCTTCTAAAGCTGAATTTATTTCCAAAAATCCAAAAAAAACATTACAAAAAATCAGTGAAAAAACCAAAAATTATTGTCCCTTTGAGAATTTCAGATCAATTGCAATTTTCAGCTATTGACTTTCAAATTTTGGTCCGGTTTTGAGTAACTGAAATCCCAGGGTTTGTTGGCCTTAAATTCGAATGAGTTTAAACTCAAATTGAATCATTTTGATCAATCCAAATGATGTTGTTTCTGTTGATGTAATTCTAATTGTTGATTGAAGAAATTTGCTTTTAAAAAATCCTTGTGTTGTTAAAACTTGATCGCTGATCTGCTGTTGCACTGGTCATTGTTGCTGATCTCTAATTATTCTTCATTTTGTTCTAAATATCAGGTACATACTCTGAAGCTTTCAAGTTTGTAGAAATGAAACAGAGGATCATTCGAAACTGATCCCTGAACTTCATTTACATATCAGGACTTTTATGTACAAATAAACTGTTTGTTAGACTAATAAACTATTTGTTAGACATTTCAGGACTTTTATGTATTAAGATGATTCTGGATGTATAATTGGACTGTTTAAGATTTGGATTGTATAAGGCATTGTTGTAGTACTCATTAAATGCCTAGTTTATTGTTTCAGTAATTGTAAAATGACCTTATGCTACAGTGATTAGTTTTAAAAGTTGATATTCAAAATCACAAATTAGATGTTAGTCTAGTAAGACTAGTTTGAATTAGTGTGTAATTAACTAGCCTGTGGTATTAGCCTATTCATATATAATATTGTTAAAGGAACAGAGTCAATAATCAGTATCAGCAAATTGATCTATAGTTTCTGTTGCCATTCACATTTAGCGGAACATCAGTAAATAAACGGATAATAATAGTTTAAGTATGAAATTGGGATAGTAATCCATTCCAGGTAAAAAATAAATAAATACACATTAGTCATTCCTTATAATCAATTGTTGACTGCATGGAAAAGTTAGTAGGTCTCCATCTTATTTTAAATACAAGGGTTAAAGAATTGGAATTCCATTTGAGTAAGGATCCAGATACAATAGTTTAATGTTGGGCCAAATAGATTCTTTTCTAAGGAAGTAGCAGTGAGGCGTGTTTGATCAATTCGTTGGTCCATTAATGTTGATCTATTTTGAAGGCTTCCATCCATAATCGAGCATAGTATAAATTTGGTCCTTTGGTTAGGTAGCGGGTCCAAACTAAAAGGCTCGCCCTTTTGTTTGAATCCGGACTTGAATTCGGAGCCCGAAATTATAATTTTAATCAATTAGGACTTCTTCTTCATTATTGGAGACAAAAATAGAAAATCATAGTTACTTTACGACTTGCCTTTAAATAGAAAATGATACTAGCCTCGCCAAAACAAATATACAATTGGGGGGCCCTCCTTAATTATTTAATAAATACATAGAAATTCGGGACGTGCCGTTTAGCAAATTTCACGGTCTTCCCAAAAGATAATAACACGTTAGTTGTTTTAGGCGCGATTTTTAATAATCTTAACTTCCTAATACGGGTGTGCATTTCATGCGACCCAAATCCAAATCCAAAAACGTTGAATAAGAATGTGTCGAGGATCCGGGTACATTTCATGTGACGTGATCTGAAAACATGTTCTTAAACGATGTTTACTTTCTTAAATAAAAATAATTTGATAAAAGCGGTAATTAATTTTAAAATTGCACAAATAGGATAATATGTATTAAAACCAATTTTAGCCAAATACGACAGTTGAGCGATCGTGCTAGAACCACGGACTCCGGGAACACCTAACACCTTCTCCCGGGTTAACAGAATTCCTTACCCGGATTTCTGGTTTGCGACTGTTAAACAGAGTCAAACCCTTCCTCGATTCGGGATTCAAACCGGGGACTTGGGACACCATAAATCTCTCAAGTGGCGACTCTGAACCTTTAATAAAACGAATCCCGTTTCGATTGTCCTTAAATTGGAAAAAATCCTTTAAATTGGAAAAAGGAGGTGTGACACTACCCCTATACCAATTCCTTTGAAATTCACTGCTCCATCGAAAAACATTCTCCAACCGTCATAGGACTCTGAAATATCTTCTCCAATGAATGATACATCTTCATCTGGAAAATACATTTTCGGGGGTTCGTGTTCTCCGTCCACAAGGTTTTTAGCAAGGTGATCCGCTAGTGCCTGTCCTTTGATTGCTTTCTACATTACGTAGATGATGTCGAACTCACTCAAATAGATTATCCACTTGGCTAGCTTGCCAGTGGGCATGGGCTTCTGAAAGATGTATTTCAAAGGATCCATCCTTGATATGAGATATGTAGTATAGGCACAGAAGTAGTGGCTCAGCTTCTGGGCCACCCAAGTCAGAGCACATTAGGTGCATCCTAGCAGAGAATACTGGGCCTCATAGGGGGTGAACTTCTTACCGAGATAATAAATGGCATGTTCTTTCTTTCTTGTCTCATAATGTTGCGCCAGGACGCAACCGAAGGCACCATCTAGCACTTCGATGTAGATTAACAGAGGTATACCTGGTTCAGGTGGGACTAAGACTGGTGGTATTGATAGGTATTCCTTGATTCTATTGAAATCTTTCTGGCATTCATCGGTACATTTGATGGCAGTATCCTTTTTCAACGTCTTGTAGATCGACTCACAGATAACTGTAGATTGTGCTATGAACCGGCTGATGTAGTTAAGTCTCCCCAAGAAACTCATTACGTCTTTCTTGTTATTTGGCGGTGGCAATTAATGAATGGCTTTGATCTTTGATGGATCCAGATCTATTCCCCAGCGACTCACAATAAACCCAAAGAACCCTAAATGCACACTTTGCGGGATTCAGTTTCAGGTTGTACCTCCACAATATTTTGAAAAACTTCCTTAAATCTTCCATGTGATCAGTGGATTTCTTGGACTTGATGATAGCATCATCTATATATACTTCGATCTCCTTCTGTATCATACCATGGAAAATGGTAGTCATGGCCCTCATGTAGATGGCCCCAGCATTTTTTAACCCGAATGGCATCATCTTGTAGCAGTACATCCCTCATGGCATAATGAAAGCCGTTTTCTCAACATCTTTTTAATTTATCTAGATCTGATGATACCCAGCAAAACAATCTACAAATTATTACAATTCATGCTTGGTGCAATTGTCAATCAGGATATGTATTTTTGGCAAGGGGAAGTCATCCTTTGGACTGGCCCGGTTGAGATCCTGGTAGTCTACATAGACTCTAACGTTCCTGTCCTTCTTTGGTACTGGCACGATGTTGGCTAACCATGTCGGATATTCTACTACCCTGAGAACCTTAGATTTGACCTACTTAGCGACTTCTTCCTTGATTTTCAAACTCATATCTGGCTTGAACTTTCTGAGTTTTTGTTTTACTGGTGGACTTGTCAGATCAATCGGTAGTTTGTGTGCCACAATAGATGTACTCAACCTAGTCATGTCGTCGTACGACCAGGCTAATATGTCCTCATATTCTCTTAGAAACTCTGTGTATTCATCCTTTTCTGATGGTGACAAATAAACGCTGATTCGTGTTTCTTTGATATTTTCTGCATCTCCCAAGTTAACAATCTCAGTCTTATCTAGGTTGGACTTAGGTCTGTTCTCAAACTTCTCAACTTCTTTAACAATCTCTTCCAGTATGTCATTTTCCTCTGAAATCCTCATCCTTTTTGCTTTGTTGATATCCAGGTATTATCAGGAACTCATAATGAAGGTGTATAGCATGCATGCCTATTTTTCTTGTAATACTAAGAAATAATACACTCGACTGATTCCTTCTGTTCTATTTTCTTGAGAAACATGTTAAGTCAAGATGTCATTGGACTTGGTATACATATAGATGATCATGTAGCATTAATTACCCCATGTATAGTCTCTCAGTAGTTTGAAAACTTTGTTAAGTAGTCATGGTAGTTTACATAGGTCTCATTATGATTTTGCTTGATATTGAAAGCTACTCGTATAATTAGGATTAATATATCTATTATGGTCAGCTTATTCTGAAGTAGGTCTATAGTATCCGGAGACCTCTCTTTTAATTAATACGTGTTTGCATTTTCATGAATCCAATTGACACTGCGTTTCATGTTTTGTAAATAATATGGATGTCTCAGTATGTCAATCTCTATCTTCGTATTGTGTCTGTGTGTATTTAGAAATTAGAGTATCAGGAGGGCTATCAGTTGGATATTGGGCCTGATGAATTGATCTGTATGGTAGTAGGCCTTAAAGACCAAAGTCTAACATTTTTAGTACTATTTTGGGCTCAAGATTTTTCAAACTCGACCCTATTTATTACAACCTTTTTTCTTTCTTAAGAAGAGATTTGAAGTGTGAAATTCTGTTCAAACTTTTAGGGCTAGGTTTGATCAAAATCAGACCTCACATGGATTATGATGTATGTTTTCCGCTGCTGGGCTTAACCTTGAGCCCAAGCAATAGTAGCTTTACTATTGCCTGGTGAAGCTACAAATCTATGATTAATGGCTTAATGAGTTCGTTATTGGATCCCTCTTTATGGAATAAGTTAGAAGTGGCTTTTCGTACACTAACCCTCCATGTATGGCAAACTAACAACACATATGAGTGTCCTTGGTTCACTATAATTAAATATAGCTCTTTAAAATAAAGTGAGGTGAGCCACCTAATTATATCACTCATGACCCTCACAAATGTCATAACTAGACATTAAAAACCAAATCGGAGTATGCGTTCGTGCAACTTTGATTGAATTTTGCTTAATATAATTGTTTTAATAGGCCATTATTCTGATTGGTCCAACGTATGCCATCCACCATTTAATCATACATGGCCCTCATGTTAATTTCATAATTTAGATAATAAATAACAAATGCTCGTAGTTTTGCTTTAGGCATGCTTAACATATTATCGTGGTTGTAGACACGTTCGCGTGACATGATTACGATTTCCAAAAACAAAACCGGAGTATGCGTTCGCACAACTTCGGCCAAACTTTCTTAATAATAATAAAGCGTTATTAATTTTGAACACATTTGCGTGACATGATTTTGATGCGCCAAACAAATGGGTATACGTACAAAACCCGTTTCAAGATAATTTTCTTAATTAAAAGTGGTGAAAAAGGTAAGTGCACATAGGTTCTAAAATCAGTAATTAAACAATTTAGTCAAGCCAAGTATGATCAAAGAGACCATGCTAAAATCACGGAACTCGGGAATGCCTAACACATTCTCCTGGGTTAACAGAATTTCTTACCCAAATTTTTGTGTTCGCAGACTGTATAACAAAGTCAACTTTCCCCGATTTGGGATTCTAAACCGGTGACTTGGGATACCATAAATTATCCAAAGTGGCGACTCTGAATCTAAAAAATAATCATGTCACGATTGTCACTTAAATTGGAAAAAACTACCTTATATCCCTTCGGAGGTAGTAAAAAGGAGGTGTGACAGCTCTAGCGACTCTGCTGGGATAAGAGCCCAGAACTTCTAGTTCAGGGTTCAAGAATTCAAGCTTTTAATATGATTTTGTTTGACTTTATTTTTTTTTGATATTACTCTATTCTGTCAACCTTTTGTGCCAAATGCTATAAATTTACCGCTTTAATATTTTTTGAATTGTATATAACTGTCTTCTTACGCCACCCTTTAAGTCTTCTAAAATTTGGTACACACATACGCGTGGTTCACTTTCTGTTAGAAGTCACACCAAATAGAACACGGCTGGGCAAGTGACAAGGCCGGGTAGACTTTAGTGCTCCCGGTTCGTCGCCCCCTCTTCGGCCCCAGTTGTCCGCTCAGGTACCCCAAGTCAAGAACAAAACCCTAGGATTTAACCCTATACAAACATAGCTTCATGTCAGATTCCTAGTAGGAGCGCTTGTTTGCATCATGTACATTTGACTTTGGGGACTCAACACAATGGTTGTGTCCGTCTAGGGTAGGTGTACCAAAAATAATAGACCAATCTTATGAGTTCTATGTGCTATGTGAACATTTATTTGTTTCGGCTTGCATGTTGACCGGCTAGGGTAAAATAAAGCAAAAAGAATAGCCAAGAGTTATGTACGGAAGGAAATAAATCCTGGTTCTGAAAAACCCCCGGTATTGGAAGCATCCTGAAACTCTGTTAAAAAATTTTCAAAAAAAAGAAGAGAAAGAATTATTCAAGCACTGTGTCTTTTTCAAATGTGTCAAAACTAACTGAACTACGCAGGTCTGATTCTCACCTGATGTGGGATACGTAGGAAACCTACATAAGGTTCGGCCTTATTTTTTTTAAAAATGAGAAAAAAAGAAGTCAATGGTCAAATAAAAGTAGTTTGGAATTTTTGGTCGAATAAGCCAATCCATCTTTGGTAATGTCTTAAACCGTTCTTACTGAGATGGCCTTAGAGCATCTTCAGTTGTCGAAGGGCTATTTTCATAAAGAACGAACAAGTCTGTCGGTGAAGCATCATTCTTTCCCAATAAGTAGTCCTTCCTGGCCTCAACATTTCAGGCCGAATTAAGAAGGGGCCACGTTTGCAAAGACGGTCATTTGGCTAAAATTGGCATATAGGGGAAGGAATCATGGTCCTTTGATTTTTCGGATGAAAATTTGAAACTTGTTTTACGAAAAGGGTCCACCTGAGTCAACCCTAACCCTAACCGTAACCCCCATAGGTACAAATAAATACTATCCAGGACTCACCAGAAGTGGTCAGGAAACAGTCTCAATTGCACTTGCATATGTCGTGGAATGATCTAGATAAAGATGGTTAGAAATGGGTGAAAAAGTAGTTGGGATCCCTTATAAACATTTTGGAGATCAAAGCTAGGAAGATTTAATCAAGGCTTTGGTAACTTTCTGGGACCCTGTCCATAATGTTTTTCGTTTCTTGGACTTTGAGATCACTCCTACTTTAGAGGAAATGGCCGGATACATTGAGTTTGGCCGGGGATATGAGGAAGCAGCAACCTATATTTCCAAGGGCTCCTTCGGTGCACAAGTTCTTTGACCTCTTAAATATCAGTAAACAGATGAAGAAAGCCCATGTAAGAAAAGGGTTTTGTTCTTTCCATTTTTTGTACTTTAGGTCGGGCACGCAGCTGGGTTTGAGACACATGAAAAAGGGTTGAGCAACAAACAAGATAAAGGCCTTTGGCAAATCCATTGCCGGTTCTCTTTTATTGAAGCATTTTTGGGGATCATGGTTTTTCCAAATGAGGAAGGGATGGTGGATGCTCGTATGGTTAGAATTTCACAAATCCTCATTATCAAGGAAGATCATACACTTGTTCCGTTGGTACTGGCGGATATCTATCGAGCACTGACATTATGCAAAGCTGGGGCCCAATTCTTTGAAGGTTGCAATATCCTCCTACAAATGTGGTTGATCGAGCATCTTTTCCATCACCCCAGATTCTTGAGTTATGGTTCGAGCCCGAATGACTTCATTATCATTTATGAGGAAAGGGTAAAGTATTACGTCATGCCGGAGGGGTTTGAATCATGGATCTCCCAATTGAAAGCTCTCAAAGCAAACCAGGTTGAGTGGGCTATAGGATGGCTCCCGATGACAGAAGTGATATGCATGACGGGTACCAAGGGTTACCTAAGATTGATCGGTGTGAGGAGTATCAAGCCATATGTGTCCCAAAGGGTTTTGGGGTAGTTATGTAGGTATCATATTGTGCCCGAAGATGAGGATCTAACCACCCAGGTCATTGAACTACATACAGAAGCTGCATTGCCTGAAGCTCTAGTTCGGCAGGATTGGAATGGATGCTGGTATCTGAAAAATGGCACCCAGTTACCAAATATTGCAAAAGGGGAGGTGGATCTGAATTATGAAGCATGGTTTGAAAAAAGGTCTTGCATAAACAATGTACCAAAACCTGAGCCCGAGCCCGAGAGTCCTACAAAAAGACCTCATGTTCAAGCTTTTGACAACAAAATCCAAGAAAGGTTGGCCTGAGGAGAAAAGGAGAAAGAATATCAAGTCGAGATTCATGCCTTGAAAGAGAAGCTGAGTAACGTGGAATTCAACAGTGATCTCCAAGCACAGGAAGCCGCAAATGAAAAAAGAAAGTTCGACCAAGAGAATGAAGCTCTCCGAGCCCAAGTTCGAAAAATGGGATTAGCAATTGAGAATTTGGGTAGGAGCAACAAATGAAAGAGAATTATGATAAGGGAATGGTGAGTATGAAGAAAAACGCCAAGGTCCTTGAAAATGAGAGGGCCAAACAAGCAAGAGACTTCAAATCGGAGAGGGAGCACTGTTATGCTCTGATGTCACAGGTAGAGAAAGACCTACAACACCTTCAGGAGAAAAATCACATAGCTAAACAAGTTTTGAATGCCAGATCCTAGTAGATTGGACGGTTACTTTAGGAGAAGGGCATTATCAGAGGAAGGGTTAGGAGAATTGCAGACTATATTGTGATGAAGTGCGACGAGTGTGAGGAAATGACCCAATCCATGTTCTTCGCCTTAATTATGATTTTTGTCCAACAGATCATACATGATTTGTTACGTCTCCAAGAAGACATGGCGCAAAGGTCCGCATCAAGGCCAACTGGAGTAGCAGTGGAGGCACTCATGTATTCTTGACTTTATTCGAGCCTGTTTGTTAGTTTGTTCTCGAGTCTGTATTATCAGTTTGTAGTTCATTTTGAATCTGTAATTTCAGCTTTCTTTGAAGTTTTTTGGTCCAATCATCGAGTCTTTTATTTTTTATTTGTAGATGAAGTCATCGTAACCAGGGTGGTGTTTGCTTTTTATTTACATTTATTTAATGAAAAATTACAAACCCAAAAAATGTATGTTTCTTTATTTTATTTTGCACCCCCCCCCCCCCCCCAGAACTATGCTTGGTCTGATTCATGCAGTGTCATGATACGTAGGCAATCCCCATAGGATTCTATCATAACCAGAAATGAAGGGAAAAAAGGAAAAAAGAAGAAAAAGAAAAAAGTAAACAAGAGAGAGAGAAAACAAGAAACTGTGGGAAGGAAACAATGGAAAAACAAAAGAGAAAAAATGAGAGAGTAAAGAACAACGAGAAATCAAGCAAAGAAAGGCAAGACTGAAAAAAAAAAAGAGAAGTGGTAAAATAGAAATTAGAGAAATCCGGGATGATGCAAGCAACCGATCAAATGCATAATATAAATGGTCAACTACTCAGGTGCATTGCATCCCCAACGTGTAGTTGCATATCTGTTAAGCCCTAATCGCTAACAAGTTTGTTGTTGTCATCAAGTTCAGGTAGGTGGTTAGTTTGTTTGGCATTCTGGAAACTCATCCATACAGCACCAGGTCCAAAGACAAGTTGATCATGGCTAACCAAGAACTGGATGTAAGTGTTATTGATCCGTCAAGAGAGGGGGAGAAGTCTGATGTTAATCTGAAAGAGGATTTGTATAAGATAAAACAACATATGACAGAGATGTACCAGGCTAGGGTAAAAAGGCATCCACCACCATGGCTCAATCCCAGGAACCTCCAACTATCAGTTCATCTCCAGGTTTTCCCATTTACCACCATTACCAAGGCACTACTTCCCAAACACAATAAGTTCCACCATCCAAACCAGTTCCATACCCTCCTCCACCAGCCACCCCTATTTTTGTGGCCCCCCTCACCCGCTACACTCCATCAATCCTCTAGTGAGCCAATATTCCAGACCCAAGATAACCAATACTATCCCCCAGAGCCTACTTTCAAGGCCCCAGAACCTTACTGTTACACTCCTCATTTTGTCCTCCTTGTTAAGTCTGAGAAACCACTTAAAAATATAGAACAGGAGGAAATGTTCAGGAAGGTTAAAAGCCTGGAACAGTCATTCAGAAACATGCACGGATTGGGAGGCCAGGTGAGCGTGGCTCACAAAGATTTGTGTCTATTTTCTGATGTTCAATTGCCGGTGGGATTTAAGATGCCAAAGTTTGAATGTTATGATGGGCACTGTGATCCAGTTGCGCATTTGAGAGGATTCTGTAGTAAAATGAGATGAGCTAGGGGAAAATGAGTTATTGATGGCATACTTTAGCCAGAGTCTGAGTGGTTCGGCATTGGAGTGGTATGCTCGTCAGGTTCACGGCAGATGGTATACATGGGATGATTTGGCCCAAGCATTCGCTTGTCATTTCCAATACAACCTCGAGATTATTCCAAATCGTTTGTCTCTGACTAATATTGAGAAGAAGCATAGTGAAAGTTTCAGGGAGTATGGTTTTCATTGGAGAGAACAAGCGGCATGGGTTAACCCTCCACTGAAAGAGAGCGAAATGATGGATCATTTTCTGCAGGCCCTGGAGCCCACTTACTACGACTATCTGGTATCATCCATAGGCAAGTCCTTCAATGAGGTAGTGAAGATAGGCAACATGGTGGAAGAACGCCTTAAATCAAACAAGATCATGAGTTACTAGGCTATTAAGGCAACTACCCAAGCCATAGAACGGTACTGGTGGAGTGATTAGAAAGAAAAGAAAAACAGATGTGGCGATAGTTGATTCAGGATCATGGTTTTGACCCTGGGGCCTATTACACCAATATACCCAGCCTCGACCCCGTCATCAAACCTACACCCAAACCCCATATAATCCACCCCAACACTACTTCCAATCACCAAACACTCATATTTCTGTCCACCACGCCCAAACATACACTCAACCTCCTACCTATGCGCGATGGCATTCGCCAGCCCCACAAAATACCTACCTAGATCCACAAAATGCTTACCCACCACCAAGAGCCTACCAAAACCCTACCAGCCCCTATTTCCGGCCCAATCAATCATTTAAAAATGAGAGGTTGCAGCGGAAGAAACCTTTACCCTGTTGAGGAGGTCCTATACTGGTTTGTTTTATAGATTGAGACAATTGGATATACTGAGGCCAATTGAGTCGAAATTTCCAACCCCCCTCCAAAGAATCTTGATTACTCTGTAAGCTGTGAAAATTGTTCTGGTACTTCGGGGCATGATACGAAGAAGTGCTGGCACTTGAAAAATGCCATCCAGGAGCTCATTGACACAAATCAAATTGAGGTCCACACTCCGGAGGCACCCAACATCAACTAGAACCCATTACCAACCCATCATGAAACAAATATGATTGAGATAGTACATAAGGGAAGGGAGCCAAAGAAGACTTCACAGATCGTCATAATGATCCGGTCCAATGAGGTCGATCCAGTTAAAAAACCAAAATCTAAAGGGTTAGTGAACAAGTTGAGCATGACAAACGGTGAAATATTTGTGGTAGTCAAGAAAGGATCCCCAAGTGATGTCGTGACAAAGCAAGAAAGGTCAAAAGTGGTTGTGCCGGGTGTGGCAAACAAGCCTAGCATAATTGTAGAGGGTGCTCGTATGGATCCCGTCATTATCAAGCCTGTAACCCAATTGCCTATAATCAACATCAAGGCTATCCCATGGAAGTATGAACGGGTAATAGTGACCTATAAGGGAAAGAAAGTGAAATAAGAAGTCAATGAGGCCCAAGGATTAACTCGGTCAGGGAGATGCTTTGCCCCAGAAGAGTTAAGGAAAGCTAAAGCATCCAAAGATAACCCAGTTCTAGTGAAGAAAGCAGTAACTGAAGAAGATGCCGAGGAGTTTCCGAGAAAAATGAAGGTACAAGATTATTCCATCGTGATTAGTTGAGAAAGACACCCGCTCAAATTTCATTGCTGTCATTGTTGATTCATTTAGATGAACATCATCGGGCCCTGATGAAAATCCTGAACGAAGCTCATGTTCCCAATGAAATTTTACTAAACCATTTGGAGAAGATCGCCAAGAAAATATTTGAGGTGAACAGGGTTACTTTCTCTAGTGACGAGTTGCTTGTGGAAGGTACTGAGCACAACAGAGCCATTTATCTGGCGGTAAAATGTGAAGATTCTGTAGTCACCAGGGTGTTAGTTTACAATGGTTCCATAACAAACATTTTCCCCCTTTCTACTCTGAACAAGTTGAAATTAGAGGATAAGAGGATTCACAAGAACAACATCTGCGTTCGGGGATTTGACGGTGGAGGGAAAGATTTAGTTGGCGATATAGTGCTTGAGTTGACAATAGGACCAGTTGAATTTACCATTGAGTTTCATGTGCTGGACGTAGCCTTCTCCTACAATTTGCTGTTATGTCGACCTTGGATTTATGCCGCCAAAGCGGTCCCGTCCACTCTGTACTAGATGGTCAAGTTCGCATGGGATAGATAGGAGATCGTCGTGCATGGAAAGGATAATTTGTGTCCTCACAGTGATGCAGTTGTACCGTTCATTGAGGTTGAAGATTCTATCAGGTTTTTGAAACTGTGCCGGTCGAGAAGATTCTAGAAGGGAAATGTGTTCCAACTCCAAAGGTAACCTTCGAATCAGTCATGGTGGCCTTCGAAATGATGAAAAATAGCTTTATGCCTGGTAAAGTTTTGGGTGCATCTCTGCAGGGTATCATACAGCTAGTGTCCCTCCCTAAAAACTTAGGTACGTTTGGTCTGGGATTCAAACCCACAACAAAAGATGTGAAAAGGGCTAAAAAGTTGAAGCAGAGGGCGTGAGCACTTCCAAATCCTATCTCCCGTCTCTCCTAGTCTTTTGTCAAGTTCGGTGCCACGAAATGCCCAGTGACAATAGTTCCGAGTTCTGTGGTTAACATTGATGAAGAGTTCATTGAAAGGTTCCAGAGGTTGTTCTATGATGTGAACATGAGGGAAGTGGGAGAAGGTTCTAGTAAAGTAGATGTGTAGTTTGTCGAGCCGCATGCAAAGCTTAACAATTAGAAGGCTACTCTTCTCCCTATCTGGAAGGAGTTTTCATAGTTTTATTTGATTTTCTTTCAGCTTATTTGGATTATTCCAGGGTTGCAATTTAGATTTTATTTTCCGTCCGTTTGGATGTACAAACAATGTTATCCTTTATTTTCAACGAAATGCAATTTCCATTTTCCATCATTCCTGATAGTTTTATTTTTTTTTCTTTTCTTCTCTGTACAGTTCTTTTTATGCTGGTTTCAATGACATGACATGCATGAGGAATCTTTGGCCCATCTTCCAAGCTAACGATGCGGGTTCGATTCCCGCTCAGATCATCCTTGGATGCTCGTGATCCTTTCATCGAAGAACTCTTTAAAGAGGACACTGGCTTTCCATCTTTGAAGGGTTTATCCATAGACTAGAGGGTTAAGGCTCTCACCTTCTTTTCAAATCAAAGAAAGAAGAGCCCTTCGATTCGGACATAGTCTTAAAAGTCAATCTTATTCTAAAAAAATAATTCAAGAAATTGAGTGAGATGATGAATCAGAATATGATGAGGATAAGGCCTGTGAAGATATTAGTAAGGAATTAAATTATTTTGAACAAAAGCCCAAGCCTAACCCGAATGATACAGAAGCAATCAATTTACGGGACCAAGATAATGTCAGAGAAACTAAGGTATGTGTCCATCTTGAACCTTAGATCAGGGAAGAAATAATCAAAGAATTATTTGAATATAAAGATATTTTTGCATGGTCATATGATGACATGTCGGGTCTAAGCACTGACTGGTGGTTCACAAATTGCACATTGACCCGACATTCCCTCCCGTCAAACAGAAGTTGAGAAAGTTCAAAATCGATATGAGTGTGAAGATTAAGGAAGAAATCTCAATGTAGTTAGATGCGAAGGTCATTTGGGTCAAAATATATCCCACTTTGTTAGATAATGTTTTGCCAGTACCAAAGAAGGATGGCAAGACTAGAGCTTGTGTAGATTACCACGATCTCACCAAAGATGGTCCAAAGGATAACTTCCCACTGCCAAATATCCACATTTTGATCGATAATTGTGCCAAGCATGAGAATGGATCTTTTGTGGACTACTATGCAGGGTATCATTAGATTTTAATGGATGAGGAAGATGTGGAAAAGATGGCATTCATCACACTGTGGGGAACTTATTGCTACTGGGTAATGCCATTCGATTTGAAATATGTTGGGGCAACTTACATGAGGGCAATGACTGCTGTGTTCCATGACATGATACATAAGGATATTGAGGTTTACATGGATGATGTGATTGTAAAGTCAAGGCAGCAGGCCGACCACATCGGAGATTTGAGAAAAAATTTCCAGAGGCTTCACAGGTACAATCTTAAGCTTAACCCCGCCAAGTGCGCATTTGGTGTTCCATACGGAAAACCATTGGGATTCATAGTCAGTTGTCGAGGCACTGAGTTGGACCCGTCAAAGATCAAAGCTATCCAAGAATTGCCACCTCCAAGGAACAAGAATGAGGTGATGAGTTTGTTAGGGAGGCTGAACTGCATCAGCAGGTTTATTTCTCAGCTCACGACAACTTGTGAGCCTATCTTCAAGTTCTTGGAGAAGGATGCTGCGGTCAAGTACTGATGAGTGTCAAGAAGCATTTGATAAGATAAAGGGGTGCTTGTCAAACACACATGTGCTGGTACCATCGGAACTAGGGAGACCTTTGATTATTTATTTGACCGACATGGATAATTCATTTGGTTGTGTGTTGGGTCAGCATGACGTCACTGGCAGGAAGGAGCAAGCCATCTACTATCTCAGCAAGAAGTTCACATCTTATGAGGTTAAGTACACTTATCTTAAAAGGGCATGTTGCGCCCTAACTTGGGTAGCACAGAAGTTGAAGCATTATTTGTCATCTTACACTACTTACCTCATTTCTCGCTTGGATCCGTTAAAGTATATATTTCAGAAGCCTATGCCCACAGGGAGACTTGCGAAGTGGCAGATTTATCTCACGGAGTTTGACATTATCTATGTGACTCAGACTGCGATGAAAACCCAAGCATTGGCCTATCATTTGGCCAAGAACTTAGTCGATGAAGAATATGAATCATTGAGAACTTATTTTCTCGATGAAGAGGTGAAGCATATTGACGAGCTGGAGCAGACTGAAAAACTAGGTTGGAAACTTTCCTTTGATGGGGCTGCTAACATGAAAGGAGTCGGAATAAAGGGTGTGCTTATTTCTGAAATAGGGCATCACTACTCTGTTACAACACAACTTTGTTTTTACTGTACCAACAACATGGCTGAGTATGAGGCATGCATTTTAGGTTTGAGGTTAGCTGTAGACATGGGTGTCCGGGAAGTCTTGATCTTGGGAGACTCGGACCTTCTGGTGCACCAGATTCAAGGAGAATAGGAAACACGGGATTTAAAGCTTATACCATCCCGACAATGTTTGCATGATCTTTGTCAACTGTTTCGATCAGTAGAGTTCAGGCATATTCCAAGAATCCATAATGAGGTTGCCGATGCTTTGGCTACCTTGGCATCAATGTTATACCATCTGGACAAAGCTTATGTTGACCCTCTGCATATTCAAGTTCGCGATCACCATGCTTATTGAAACATGGTGGAAGAAAATCTTGATGGTGAGCCATAGTTCCACGACATCAGGGAGTACATCAAAATAGGGGTATGGCTCAAGCCACGGGGGATAAAAAATGAACAATTAGACGCTTGGCAAATGTATTTTTCTTCAATAGAGGAGGTTTGTACAAAAGAATTCCAGATCTTGGATTGTTAAGATGCATAGATGCTAGACAGGCCACGGCTATCATGATCGAAGTTCATTCCGGAGTCTGCAGGCCGCATATGAGTGGGTATGTCCTAGGGAAGAAATTTCTCTGAGCAGGTTATTATTGGCTCACAATGGATCGATATTGAATTAGTTTTGTACATAAGTGTCATCAATGCCAAGTACACGAAGATTTGATTCATTCTACGCCATCTGAATTGCACAAAATGTCTGCACCATGGCCTTCGTTGCTTGGGGGATGGATGTCATTGGACAAATTGAGCGAGCAGCATCCAATGGGCACAGGTTCATTCTTCTAGACACTGATTATTTCACCAAGTGGGTGAAGCTAAATCTTTTAAGTATGTGACCAAGAAAGTAGTGATCAATATTTTTCACTCAAATATCATTGTCGGTTGGGGATCCCAAAGGTGATCATCACAGATAATGGTGCTAATCTCAACAGTCATTTGATGAAAGAGGTATGTCAACAGTTTAAGATTATGCATGGCAACTCCATCCCATATTGCCCCAAGGCGAATGGAGCAGTCGAGGCAGCCAACAAGAACACAAAGAAGATACTTCGGAAAATGGTGGAAGGTTCCAGGCAATGGCATGAAAAGTTTCCCTTTGCCTTGTTGGGTTATCACACTACTGTTCGTACTTCAGTAGGTGCAACTCCTTATTTGTTGGAATATGGGATTAAAGCAGTGATACCCTTAGAAGTTGAAATCCCATCCCTTCAGATTGTTGCTGAGGCCGAAATTGATGATGATGAGTAGGTCAAAACCCGTTTGGAGCAGTTGAGTTTGATTGATGAGAAACGATTGGCAGCAGTGTGTCATGGTCAACTGTATCAAAAGAGAATGGCAAGAGCGTACAACAAGAAGGTGCGTCCCCAAAAGTTTGAAGTGGGTCAGCAAGTATTGAAATGCATCCTTCCACACCAGGCCGAAGCAAAAGGCAAGATCGCCCCAAATTGGCAGGGGCTGTTCATTATAACAAGAGTGTTGTCCAATGGTGCTTTGTACTTGACAGATATATAAGGCAAATGTGTAGACATGGCTATCAACTCTGATGCAGTCAAGAGATATTATGTATGATTTCTTTGATTTAAATTGTGTTTGTTTGTACTCGGCATGATTTAAAGATTGAAATGACGAAGGCATTTTGTTCTGCTATCTAAACACTCTATCCTTTTTTACCCCTTTGAACCTTATTTATTTCCTTTCATACCCCTCTTTTGGAATCAGTAGCAAAATTCAGTAAACAAGAAAAGAGAAGAGAAAAGAAAAGGGAAGAATGGAAAAGAATGAAAAGAAAGAAAAAGAGAAAAAAAATAAAAAAAAAAGAGGAAAGAAAGAAAAAGATTAAAAAATAGAAAAAGACAAAGGGAAAGAAAAGAAAAAGAGAAGTAACAACCATAAAGTAATTTTTATGACATGAACTACATTCGACCTGATTCGTCTTAAGGACACATAGGAAGCCTCACGGTTCGGTCCCATCAAAATAAAAATTCAAAGGTCCCCAACAAAAGAAACAGGGGCAGAAGTTGTGGTTGTTGTAAGAAATCTGATTCCAAATATTGTAATTTTGAACCCATTTGAATTGTTTTGAGCCTTTTTGATATCCTTTCTTTCTAAGCCTATCCAAAAGCCTACATTACGGTCCAAAGAAAGACCTTCCGATCAGTCTTCGAGAGATGCCAAGTCATGCAAGTAAAGGTGATTCATATTAGGGGCAACACTCCAGTTTAAGCAAGAAAAATAAAAAAATGAGAGAGTCTTATTGGTGAAAACCCTCATGGACACCGTAACGCGACAGCGAGTTGAGAGATGAATAAATAAGAGAGGTTTGTTGGTGAAAACCCTTCAGGGCACCGCAGGCCGAACAAGGTCAGTGATTGGGCAAAGAAATTGGGTTATGGAGATCTTGGGGCAATTATGACAACTGAAAGTTGATGGTTGGATAGACTGGGCTGATTAATCTGAAATGCATGTCATGATCATTGGTACCAGCTGCTCCACTCAGATAAGTCACTTTTCTTTTCCCCCTTCAAATAGTCATCCAGTTTTGGATTTTTTTCTTCCTTATTCCTAACTCTCAAAGTCATTGCATTTTATTTCTTTTGGGTTTATTTCTCTAAGATGTTTCCAATGTCAATTTTTTTAAGCAAATAAAAAAGGATTTCAAAGTTCACTGCCAACTTCCAAAATTGCACAAAGCATAGTGCGACCAGAACATGCCAGAGATAGTATGATATAAAGTGGGACATAAAGTGTCAGTGAAAGTTCCATCGGTGGAATGGTTCAGTAATTTTGTGGGAGATGCAGAGGCTCAGATAGAAGGGTTAGAAATGTAAAAAACAGTTTGGCTATAGAGAACTCGGGTCATCCAGGGTCCTGCGGTTGAGGATCAGTCCGAAAGTCAAATAATTCTTGGCCAGTTCAAGGCAGCCAGTACAAGAAAAGCAGGGCAAGGGAAGAGCCACCTTCAGCAAGAATGCCACAAACTAACCACCACATTTTTAAACTGACAAGATATTTCTTTGATTTGAAACAGGTACAGAAATTTTCGTTTGTTTTGGAGAAACCCTCCGTAAGGTAAAGAAAGCACCAGATAGGTTTGACCGTAAATTCTCAGGACCCTCCTGAATAATGAGACCTAGTTTAAAATTCAAAATATTCATGAGTAACAAGATCTAGCATAAGCTTTACCTTGAGGAAATATAAGTCGGCTTCGAAGTTTTCATTCTTAGGATAGGATTTAATTTAAAATCTTCAGGACCCTACTGAATAATGGGACTTAGCTTCAATACTTCCATTAGATAACAAGATTTAGCATAAGTTCTGCTGTAGGGAAGTATAATTTATCCTTAAAGTTGTCACTCTTAAGATAATGGGACTTAATTTAAATTCTCAGGACCCTACTGGATAATGGGATGTAGTTCTAAGACTTTCTTAAATAATAATATTTCGCGGACGTCATACCTATAGAAAATATAATGTAGCTTTAAAACTGTCATTTTACTAAGAGTTTTCAGGACCCTCCTGGATAATGGGATGTAACTTTCAAATTCTTAGAGATATTTGGTAACATAATTCAATTAACATTCACAGATGTGCCTAGCTACCAAACTGAGGCAGAATTTTTTTTTGTTTTATCTATTTTGTTAAAATCAGGCACTCACCTGAAGAGCAAGGGACAACAACACAAGTTTTAAGGACAGAAAGCAGTTCGGGGTCAAGCAATCAGACGGCCACCTGGAGAACAAAGGAAAAACAAATCAAATTCCAAGGAAAGCGGATCAGGTTCAAGCAATTAGGAGCCCACGTGGAAAATAAAGGGAAGCAGCAATGTTCAAAGGATTAATTTTGAATTTTTATGGTTTTTCCCTTTTTAATTTTGAATTTTTATGGGTTTTCTCTTAATTTAAGAATTGTTTAATTTTGTAAATGCTATGATGAAGTAATTTATAACTAGGTAGGTTAATTTAGTTTACAGGTTAATTCAGGCTTTTATTTTAATTTGGAAAAGAAAAAGAAAATTTAGAATTGGAAAAGAGAAAAGAAATTAAAATAAAAGAATCTGATTTTTGGGCCATCTTAATTAAATTCCTTTATGCCCAAACAAATTATGCCCATTACCCGCTCGAAATCCACGCCTAGCCTCGAACCCGGTCCAACCTCACCATAACTCAAATGACACCGCTTCACCTTTTCTCACTTCAACTGTTGGATAAATAAGATCCAACGGAACAGAACTTAATCCTCCCCCCTCCCCCCTCCCCCATATAAATCTGTCCGAACCCAGGTCACCCCCACCCATCTCACTTTTCCTTTGTTTTGTCTCTATACTCAGAGACTAAAGAACCCTAACGCCGCTTCAAAATTCTCCACCATTTTCGCCAGCGGTGCCTCCTCAAAACAACACCTAACAGCCTCAAATCCCTCCTCCACAACCCCTAAACCCCACTTAATATGAAGACAACACGAAATTCCCCAGAATCCTAACCTTCCCTCTTCAATTCCAAATCTGAGAATTCAAAAACCTAAGCCAACCCTAACACCGATTTTCATGTCTCCGAGACCGATTTGACTTAAGACTTACGTTAGTTGATTGTCCTCGCTCAGAACAATTGACTAACGGTAGTTTTTGCTCACTCCGGGAATTACCAGTCTTTGACTAGACCATCAACGTTGGCCAAGTTCGTCGCCTTCGTCGATTTATTCCGGTTAAAACCAGTACCATTCCTTTTTTTCTTATTTTTTTTATTGTGCCCGTCTTTCTGATTCTTGTTTGTTTAGTGTGGATTAGTTTTAGTTTGCTTAAAATCAACATTTCTAACAGTTTGAATGCAATATTAGGATTTATTATTTCATCATAATTTTTCTATTTGGTTTTTATTTTGGCCCGGTTTATTTAGGGTTAGTCATTAACTACGAACTAATGCTTAGCTTATTAAGCGTTTGTCAGAATTATTTTCCTTTATTCCAGCTCCTTTCTTCTTTGTTCTTTCCCTTAAATTCACCCTTAGTGTAGTCTGGTTCAGAACTTGTGTTTCAACTACCCAATTGTTTGATTTAAGTTTTGGTTGTGGAATTTGTTTTGGTCACCACTGACCCGTTTCAAGAAACCAATTCATTTTTGTTTGGGGTTTGGGCAATCTTAACCCATGTGATTTTTTGAATGTAAATTGTAGGGGGTAGAGGGTTAATTTGGGTATTTTGAAACTCCGGGAATATTTTTTTGTTAGCATAGAAGCTTCTAGAGGGGATAAGGTTTGGCTAGTTGGTTAAGAGGAGGGAATTTTCAGATATTTTGAGGGGTTAAAAGAGGTAAAATAACTATGAATTGAAAGGGTAAAGAAGAAAATATTTAGGCAGGCTAGGGCTGCTTCAGGCTGTTTATAAAAGAATCTCTTTTATTCATTGTAGAGCAGCTTTGAGACTCTAAAATAAAATACTGAAACTCTTTCTACATTTTGTTTTTAAAACTTGCCTTGGCTTGCCTCTTTGGTTTTCATTGTTAGAAGGACTAAAAATTTCAAGGAATTTCTGGTTCATTTGGGTTTCAAAATGGTCTAAAAGGGGCTGAAATTTGCTGTTGATGTGCTGATTTATCTATATTTCTAATTCTCTGAAATCCTCACTCCCTTTTGCTTTGTTGATATCCAGGTATTATCAGGAACTCATGATAGAGGTGTATAGCATGCAAGCCTAGTTATCATGTAATGCTAAGAAATAATCCACTCGACTGATTCCTTCTGTTCTATTTTTTTGAGAAACACGTTAAGTCAAGATGTCAATTTGGACTTGGTGTTCATATGGATGGTCATGTAGCATTAATTACCCCATGTATAGTTTCTCAATAGTTTGAAAACTTTGTCAAGTAGTCATGGTAGTTTACATAGGTCTCATTATGATTTTGCTGGATATTGAAAGCTACTCGTATAATTAGGATTAATATATCTATTATGGTCAGCTTATTTTGAAGTAGGTCTATATTATCCGGAACCTCTCTTTTAATTAATACGTGTTTGCATTTCCATGAATCGAATTAACATTGTGTTTCATGTTCTGTAAATAATATGAATGTCTCAGTATGTCAATCTCTAGCTTTGTATTGTGTTTGTGTATATTGAGAAATTAGAGTATCAGGAAGGCCATCAGTTGGATATTGGGCCTGATGAATTATTATGTATGGTAGTAGGCCTTAGAGACCAAAGTCTGACATTTTTTAGTACTATTTTGGGCTCAAGAGTTTGCAAACTCAGCCCTATTTATTACAACTTATTTTCTTTCTTAAGAAGTGATTTGAAGTGTGATATTTCGTTCAAACTTTTGGGGCTAGGTTTGATAAAAACAAGACCTGACATGGATTATGATGTATGTTTTTCGCTTCTTAGCTTAACCTCGAGCCCAAGCAGCTGTAGCTTTACTATTGACTGGTGAAGCTACAAATCCGTGATTAATCGCTTAATGAGTTTGCTACTGGATCCATCTTTATGGAATAAGTTAGAAGTGGCTTTTCGTACACTAACCTCCCATGTATGGCCAATTAACCTCACATGTGAGCGTTCGTGGTTCAGTGTAATTAAATATAGCTCTTTAAAATAAAATGGGGTGAGCCATCCTAATTAAATCACTCATGGCCCTTACAAATGTCATAACTAGACATTGATCACAAATATTCTAGAAAAGCCTTTAGGGACGTTTAAAATACAATTGTGATTGTGTACATGTTTGCGTGACATAATTACAATTTTAAAAACCAAATCGGAGTATGCGTTCGCGCAACTTCGATCGAAGTTTGCGTAATAATAATTGGTTTAATAGGACATTAATCTAATTTGGTCGGAGGCATTCCATCCACCATTTAATCATACATGGCCCTTATGTTAATTTCATAATTTAGATAATAAATAACAAATGATCGTAATTTTGCTTTAAGCACACTTAACATATTATCATGGTTGTGGACACGTTCGCGTGACATGATTATGATTTTTAAAAATAAAACCGGAGTATGCGTTCGCACAACTTCGGCCAAAATTTCTTAATAATAATAAAGCGTTATTAATCATGGACACGTTTGTGCGACATGATTTTGACGCGCCAAACAAATGGGTATACGTATGCGTAACCTATTTCAAGATAATTTTCTTAATTAAAAGCGGTGAAAGAGGTAAATGCAAATAGGTTCTAACATCAGTAATTAAACAATTTAGTCAAGCCAAGTATGATCAAACCGACTGTGCTAAAACCATAGAACTCGAAAATGCCAAACACCTTCTCCCGAGTTAATAAAATCCCTTACCCGGACTTCTGTGTTCGCAGACTGTATAATAGAGTCAACTTTATTTGATTCGGGATTCTAAACCGGTGACTTGAGATACCATAAATTATCCCAAGCGATGACTTTTAATCTAAAAAATAATCTCATTTAGATTGTCACTTAAATTGGAAAAAACTCTCTTATACCCTTCCGGCGGTAGGAAAAAGGAGGTGTGACAAGCACTCTCACATATACTCTTAGATTACTAGATTTTGCCCCTTTTTGGGGACCTTGCCTTGGGACTCTAGAGCTCCCTTTGAACTTGGACACATAAGAGCAATCCTTTCCACACTGCACCGACTCTATCTTGACTATGAAAATATGGGTGTGAGCACTGCCTGGGATCCCTTGAGGTCCTTAAGGAACTCTGACACACCCAGAAATAAGAAAGGCTATGGAATAATATTGTCAATTGAGGTGGTTTATTACATAACTCAGAGAGGAAGTCCTAATCAGGCTTCCTATAGTGTAACTTCTTATTTTCATTATGTAATTCATTTCAAATAACTTGTCGTAAACAAGTATTAGGGTTGGATAGTGAACAAGGATGGGGTAAATATTCATGTTGTAGGTGTTAAGGGTAGAAACATGTTATTAGGTATATGTTCCTAATTGCGCAATAGAAACCATTCTTAGGGTTCATGCATGCACTAGAAATCATGCTCTTAGGTCTCATGTTTGTTGTTTCAGCATGTGCACCTTTACAAAATTATGTGTTAAAATCTACTAATAATTAAGCACTTTGCTATTATGTTCTACACTGCCATGTGCATATAGAAATCCTGTTCTTAGGAAATTCTGCAATCCTTCCATGTGCATTTAGAAATACTGCTCTAGGAATTCTGCATCATGAGTTTTATACCTGTATCTTAGATACCATGTTTTAGGATCTCATTTGTCCTTACATTCACACTTAATGTAAACTGCTGATTATAAAAGACGTAAAAACAACTTCACACTTGATTATCCTATTTAAAATGACCGGTAATTATCTTTGCATTCGTATCAAGTAAAATATCATGCTCTTAGGGTAAAATAATTTCTAAACTATCTTTTAAAAATTCTGAATAATTGTTGAATATTGGTTTACGCCTAGGAAAGCCTTAGGTAATAACTTGAATAAAACCAGAACTGCCTTTGTTTAACTGTCAACCTGTTAAAATCAGTAGGCAAGCCTGATTCGTAATTCTTTTCTGAGTCATATAATAAATATGGTTTTGATGTTACCACTCAGACACCATGCTTTAGGATTTTGAGTTCAGACTTTAGTTATGCATGAGTTATACTATCTATGTGCATTATTTGTGGAGGTATACTTGAGCCTTCTACTTGCTTCTATGTTTTCCCCCCTAAATGCAGTCTTAAATGCTCTTGTTTGTCGCTTAATATTTTTCCTTTA
>MU673765.1:30349-56619 GCA_026770625.1 Nicotiana glauca | reverse complement strand
GTGAAGACAAAATTTGCCACAAGCCTCCTTTTGTTCTTGGAGATTTTTGACGACTAAATAACAAGAAAGAAAAGACTGTCCAAAGGTTAAAGAAAAGCTAAGTGTTCTGTTCTTCTCTTTATTTCTTGCATGTGATCGTTTTAATTGTTTTCCTTTATTTGCCTTTTAGTTTCTCTTTGTTACTAAGGTTTATTGATTCTTGTTAAGAAAATATCAGTTTTTAATTTCTGTTTGTTTACTTTCAACAAATAAGTAATTAAATATTATATTAGGATCATTAGTAATAAATTTTGTTTTGATTTAGTACATAAATTGATATTAGTAGAATTGTTTTTTCAAGACAATATGATTTTAATTGTTTACTACATTAGCTTCTGATTAATTTTTTTATTTGATTAGTAGTCAATTAAGCTTTGATTCTGAAAATTAGCTCGTAATTCAGGGGTAAAAGGGTAAAAGGGTAGTAGGTTAATTAGTAAAAAAAAACACTCAAAGTTCAGGGGTATTTTGGAAAGCCTAAAAGGGCCATTAGTAATAAATCAAAGGAAGTAGGGGTAGTTTGGGTATAGGAAAAGGGCAAATAGGTAGATTTCAAAGTGAAGTGGGGTTAGATAGGAGATTACACTAAGATAGAAGGTTCTAGATGGGCTAACTAGTATGATTTTTCACAAATAAGGATAGTCAATTGAATAGCTAGTAAAAGAATAAGGATAAAACTTAAATAAAAGAGGGACTACAGTGTAATTAATAAAATTTGAACTTCCCTCCAATTTTAAATCTATAAATAGGCATCAATGTGCATCATTTTACAAGTTTGGAAATTTTGAAAATCATCCCTTCAAGCAATCTTTCATTCTGAAATCCAATTTTCGAAATTCCAAATTGCAAAACCCCCCCAAAAATCATTAGAATTAGTGTGCTTTTGGGGTTCCTGCGGGGAAGTTTCTTGGGTTTATTGTGTGCCGCCGAGGAATAGAACTGGATCCATCGAAAGTCAAATCCATTCAAGAACTATCACCGCCAAAGAACAAGAAATATGTGATGAGTTTCTTGGAAGGCTTAACTACATCAGTCAATTCATAGCACAATCTACAGTTATCTGTGAGCCATTATTTAAGATGTTAAAGAAGGATGCCACCACCAAATGGACCAATGACTTGCAAAAGGCCTTCGACTAAACTAAGGAGTACCTGTCAACACCACAAATCTTAGTCCTGCCCGAGCCAGGTAGACCATTGTTACTCTACCTTGCAGTATTAGATGGAGCTTTCAACTGCATTCTGGGGTAGCATGATGAAACAGGGAGAAAGGAACAAGCCATTTATTATCTCAGTAAGAAGTTCACCTCGTACGAGGCCTGGTATTCTCTATTGGAACGTACCTTTTATGCTTTGACTTGGGTAGCTTAGAAGCTGAGACATTAATTATGTGCCTATACTACATATCTCATATCGAGAATGGATCCCTTGAAGTACATCTTTTAGAAACCCATGCCCACTGACAAGCTAGCCAAGTGGCAAATCCTATTGAATTATTTTGGCATTGTTTACGTGACTCAAAAAGCGGTCAAGGGACAGGCACTGGCGGACCATCTTGCTGAAAACCACGTGGATGGAGGATACGAACCCCTGAAAACATATTTTCCTGATGAATAGGTATCATTCATAGGAGAAGACATTGCAGAACCCTATGACGATTGGAGAATGTTCTTGGAGTAACAAACTTCAAAGGAGTTGGCATAGGAGCAGTCCTAATATCAGAAACCGGTCACCATTATCCAATGTCTGCCAAACTCAGGTTCCCCTGCACCAACAATATGGTCGAGTATGAAGCTTGCATCTTAGGACTTAAAATGGCCATTAACATGAATGTCCAAGATCTACTAGTGATTCGAGATTCAGACTTACTTATACATCAGGTACGAGAAGAATGGGCAACCAAAAACTCCAAGATACTACCGTATCTGCATCACGTACATGAGTTGAGAAAGAGGTTAAACAAAGACAGAATTCCAGCATGTTCCCAGAATCTAGAATGAGTTCGTGGATGCATTGGCCACCCTATCATCTATGATACAGCATCCCGACAAGAATTTCATTGATCCATTCCGTTAAATATCCATAATCAGCCAGCACACTATGCCGATGTTGAAGAGGAAGCAGATGGAAAACCTTGGTTTCATGATATCAAGGAATATTTGGCAAAAGGAGAGTACCTGGAGTTTGAGAATCATACTAAAAAACGCACACTTCGAAGATTTTCCAACAACTTCTTTTACAGCGGAGGAATCTTGTATAGGAGGACTCCCGATTTAGAATTATTAAGATTTGTTGACGCAAAGGAAGCATTCAGGCTACTAGAGGAAATTCATGCTTGGACCTGCGGTCCACATATGAATGGTTTTGTCTTAGCAAAGAAGATACTCCGAGTTGGTTACTTTTGGATGACTATGGAAACGGACTGCATCCAGTATGTTCGAAAATGCCACCGCTGTCAGATACATGTAGACATGATAAAGGTACCTCCAAGCGAGCTTAACACAACAAGCTTACCATGGCAGTTTGCCGCTTGGGGAATGGATGTTATTGGACCAATCGAGCCTGCTACATCCAACGGATACAGGTTTACCCTAGTAGCCATCGACTATTTCACTAAATGGGTTAAAGCAGCATCTTACAAAGCAGTTACTAAGAAAGTCGTGGCAGACTTTGTCTACGACTGCATTGTTTGTCGATTCAGGATTCTAGAGTCAATCATTACTGATAATGTCTCCAATATCAACAGCGAGTTGATGAAAGCTATGTACGAAACTTTCAAGATCAAACACAAGAATTCCACAGCCTACAAGCCTCAGATTAATGGAGCTGTAGAAGTCGCCAACAAGAATATCAAGAAGATATTGAGGAAAACGATAAAGAATCACAGACAGTGGCATGAGAAGTTATCCTTTGATCTTCTGGGATATCGCACCACAGTCCGCACATCAACTGGGGCAACCCCCTACATGTTGGTTTACGGTGTAGAGGATGTCATTCCCGCTGAGGTAGAAGTTCCTCCCCTAAGGATCATACAAGAAGCTGAGCTTGATGATGCAAAGTGGGTAAAAAGTCGTTATGAACAACTAGCCCTTATAAACGGAAAGAGAATGAACGCAGTCTGCCATGGTCAATTCTATCAGAACAGAATGATCAGAGCCTTCAACAAAAGAGTCAAGCCAAGATAGTTCACACTGGGACAGCTGGTGTTAAAGAAAATTTTCCCGCACCAAGATGAAGCCATAGGGAAGTTCTCTCCTAACTGCCAGGGTCTATACATGGTTCATCGGGTTTTGACAGGAGGAGCCCCCATACTTGCAGAAATGGATAGAGAAGTCTGGCCAAAGTCGATCAATTCAGATACAGTCAAGCATTACTATGTGTAATCTCTATGCTTTCCTTACATGATGTAAATTAAACTATACCTGACCCGATTCCCATTTAACAGGGGATACATAGGCAGCCCTATGGGCTCAGTCACAATTCAATAAAAAATTTATTTCCCCCGGAATTGGAAACTGGGCCAGAATTTTGATGAAGACCCTAAAAATTTTAGTAATTTCAACTGATAGCCCCACGAGCAACAGTCAGAAGCGTCAACCCATCGAACTGGGAAGAATTTTGAGGAGGACCCTCAATATTCTGTAGCAGGAGAGGTTGCAATGTCCTGAACCACGTCACATTTGTCGGTTCATCTAAAAAATTTCTTTTATTATACATTTTACTAAATCATGCATGTTTATTATTGAAACTGCATTGTTTAGGAACTCTACCCTAATAATATAGATGGTATCACTAGATCAAAGCCGAACGAGTCAAGCGAAGCCAGTAGGGGATACGAACTAACCTCCCCTTAGAAAACTCACGATTTTTCTTTAGATGCATGCACTAGGATGGAGAAATACTTAAACATATTGTACGCCCATGGAACAAACATTGTTTAAGAATACGATTCTCAGAACCATTGCACTTACCAACATTTGCTATCAGCACACACTAGTGATGTTCTATATGCCACAATGCTTCCAGTAATCACAACGCTGCAATCTGCTCTCAGCTAAGAAAACTCCACTATCTTTTTTGCATAAGGCTACCAATTTACTTTCCGAGGTTAAGCGCTACCTCTATCTGCATCTAAATTGCATATTGCTACTATTCTACCTTCCGAGGTTAAGCTCTATCTGCATCTGCATCTGCATTGCATAAGGCTACCATTCTGCCTTCCGAAGTTAAGCTCTACCTCCATCTGCATCTGCATTGCACAAGGCTACCATTCTGCCTTCCAATTTGCATAAGGCTACTATTATGCCTTTCGAGGTTAAGCTCTACCTCCGCCTGCATTTGTGTTGCATAAGACTACCATTCTGCCTTCCAATTGGCATAAGGCTACTATTTTGTCTTCCGAGGTTAAGCTCTACCTCCGTCTGCATCTGCATTGCATAAGGCTACCATTCTACCTTCCAATTCGAATAAGGCTACATTCTGCCTTCCAATTTGCATAACACTACTATTCTGCCTTCCGAGACTAAACATTGTCTCCATGTGCATCGGCATTACATAAGGCTACGACTCTGCCTTCCGATTTGCATAAGGCTACTATTCTGCCTTCCAAGACTAAACATTGTCTCCATCTGCTTCTCATTGCATAAGGCTACTATCTTGCCTTCCGATTTGCATAAAGCTACTATTTTGCCTTTCGACGTTAAGCTCTACCTCTATCTGCATTCGCATCTTTGCATAAAGCTATCATTCTGCCTTCCAATATGCATGACTGAAAGATCTCCACATCCCACATCTGCATGGCTGAAAGATTGCCTCATACTACATCTGCATGGCTGAAATCGCCATACAACGCATCTGCATGGCTGAAAGATCACCTCATATTGCATCTGCATGGCTGAAAGATCGCCACATATCGAATCTGCATGGCTGAAAGATCGCCACATACTGCATCTGCATGGCTGAAAGATCGCCACATACTACATTGCATGAAATGAAATACCTCCAACTCATCCAATGGCGTCATCTTTCGGAGGCACCATCTTCATAGCTCGAGAATACCATGTCATGGCCTGAGGATCTTTTTTAATATTTTGCATGTCATTATTCAAAGTCGTAATGGTTTAGAGGCACCATCCTCAAAGCCCGAGAATATCATTTCATGGCCTGTGAATCCCTTATCATACAACCCATGGCCCAGGACATCATGGTCTAAGGACATCATCCAAAGACAACTTTCATGGTCCAACAGGAATTCGCCTCATGTTTAAATTTATGCACAATATATGCTTGTATTGCTTATTTGCAGGTAAACCTGCAAGCAACGACTATCCCAGCAGGAGCAATCCTGCTCCAATTCCCTCGGCCATATCAAACCTAACCATTCCCGTAAATCGTTCACTCACCCGGCCCTAGATGTTGTGACCGTTCTTGAAATAACTTCATTGGTACACTCCGTCGATAGATCCAGAACTACATATGAATTGATTCCTATGAAACTCGGGATATGTAAGCAGCTTAGAAGCCAAGGTGCAGCCTAAATCTTCCCAAATCGTTTCGCTCGATCAAAATTGGCCATTGTTTCTTTAGCCGAAAACTCTTTCATCATTCTGGGTAAAGAGGGGCAGTTGTTGATACCCAATTTTTTCCTATATTTTTTAAATATGCAAAAATACCTTCAAAATAGCATATATAAGCATGCCCAAGTTTTTTTTCTTTTTTTCCCATAATTTTAAGAGTTTAAAATTGATTTATTTTCCCATTTTTATCCATAAAATCTCCAATAATTATTTCCAAAAATAATTGTTTTTATAATTCATATGTTGGATTTCTATATTTATCCTAAAATATGGCTAAGGTAATTTTTATATATTTTTGTAATTACATTTAGTATTTTTAAAGTCAAATTGCACATAATTGCAATATTAGTTTAAAATTTAATTATATTTTATATGCATAAAATTGAATCCTGTATTTCTAAATTGCTAATTATGTATTCTAAATCATTTTAGAATTTTAAAATTATTTTCAGAAATTACCTACTATTTTTTACAAATTAAAAAGGAAAAAACTAGCTATTTAAATTATAGCCAAATTGGTTTTCAATTATAGCCAAATCAGGACCCTAATCCCCAACCATTTTGTAATTAAAACCAGACCCATACCTTTTTAACCCATAGATCAACGGTCAACGTGAATTATTTCCTTTTTTTTAATCAAATGACCCCCAAACCCTACCCCCATTCGTTCATTTGCACCGCCTCTGAATCCCTCCTCTCCCAAATTCTCTCTCAACTCACCCTAAACCTAATCACCATTACCGGCGAGAACCTCCTTCTTTTGGTGTTCTCGTGCCTTATCTCAAGGAAAACTAGCCTGTTCCGGTTTGAAATTTGCTTACTGGCCTGTGTCCGGCCATTTTCCGTTTGTAAGAAAGGATTTTCTCTTGTTTTTCGTTTGAATCCATGAGTTTTTAACCGATTTTCTTCACCTATACTATTTTATGAAAACCCTAGTTATTTAATTCTTCACGGATCTTTATAGATCTGAGGTGATTCGAGTATTATTGAGTGTTTTCCTTTAAAAATCTCCTATTTTAACTAACTATTTCGATTTTAGTCGCTCTTTTCTAAATTAGGGTTTCTGAAAATCCTTTTCTTAAAAATGCTTTCTTTTTTTAAGTGTTTAGTCCCCTGTGTCTATGTGTTTTAATTGATTTTGTTGAGTTCTTCCTTAACCCTAACTAGCCTATGCTAGAAACCCCAATTTTTTGGCACTTTGTTTGGATTTTGCACTTGTCTATTTTATTTGATACATGCAAATGTTCTACGTTTGATTTCATGATTACTTCTTCATTTAATTAGAATATCTGGTGATTTTACCCTAATATGCCTCTATTAGGGTTTCAGATTTGATTTTTTCCATTTATACTTGGCTTAGTTTATTATTCATGAAAACCCTATATTATTTTCCCTAAATTAGTATTATTCTGAATCCTTGTTCATTGTTTTGCTATGGTAATACCTATATCTTGATTTTTGGTTATTTTCCTATTCCTACGACCTTTTATTATTACTTGCCTTATTTACGGTTAACTGTGGTACTTGCTGATTGCTGATTATTTCCTTAATTGAACTTTTGTTCATTTACCCTTAATTACCCACGCCGTACTTAAGTATATAATTTTCTTTCCTTAATTATATACCCTTCTCTTTATCATTAACTGGTCGCCCCTTTACTAGAAGAGAACCTTGCTGATTTTGTGCATGATTGATTATGTAATTTTCCCTAATTACCGGATGATTGATTCTTTACCTTATTTTACTTTGGTCTCAACTACTATATAATTGAATCTCTTCTACAGTCTGAAGACACGAACAGTTAGTTCAAAAAGCACACGCACACATAAAGATTCTCTCTTCTCTTTCTCTGCTACTTGTACTGATTGCTTTTCTAGCCGGCTGAAAGACAAGGCTAGACTGTGGAACTCTACTTGCTTCACTTTTCTTCACTTTGCTTCATTAACAGTTATGTTCCTAGTTCAATTCTGAAACTCAGCTCTATGTGCTTCCTGTATGTTAATCCATGTCTCATTCTGCATTAATTTAATGACTATGTATTAAATTGCTCTCCTTGTTTATTGCTTCATTCAGCATGCTTAAGTTTTTTGCCACCTCTTGTTCAAGTTTGTAACCATCATGTCTACTTCAGTTCTTGTATATTTCCCTTAATTGGTATTCCATGATTAGTATTATAGACTTCTAAATGTGCTTAGTCGACACCAAGTGGCATGACTAATCATGTGTAGTAGAACCCCGTCCTTAGCATGAATACTCACATGCCCTGGCTCTATTACCTATGAATATTGTAATTTCGAGCATGATTTCCTTGTTAACACTTTGAAATGATAGTTTGTGTTCTGGAAGCCAATCAGTTCCTACTTGTTCTTTGTATTTGCTGGTCTGTATACTTCTCTTCTCATCCATGTTTTATGTGTTTCTGATTTGAGCACTCTATGTCCCCAACCCCCTGATCCTTTTCTGTAAAGTTGTTTGTCTTCACTTAGAATCAAGTGATAAATAGATCTGAATCTGAGCACACTAAGTTGTCTTTTTGTAATTGTGTGTTTCCTCATAACTGCTTCCAAAACTGCATTCACTCTTAGCATTTTTAAAACTGTGTCTATTCCTAAAAACCTTTTTCACTCCTGAAAGTTCTACTTCAACATTGTTTTACTAAGTTCTTTTCAAGCACTCTCACTCTACTCCTAGACCACTAGGTTCTGCCCCTTTTGTGTGAGCCTTGCCTTGGGACCCTTGAGCTCCCTCTGAACTTGGACACGTAAAAGTTGGCCTTTCTACACTGCACTTACACTACATTGCCTATTAAATCGGGTGCAAGCACTGCCCGAGATCCCTTGAGATCCTTAGGGAACTTTGACACACCCAGATATGAGAAAGGCTATAAAACAATCTTGGCACTTGATGTGATTTATTACATAACTCGAGGTGGAAATCCTAATCAGGTGCTGAAGGTTTGGGCCTGTTTCTGGCTCTCTATAGTGTAATTTTTACTGTTCTTATGTAATTCATTTCATTATTGGTTTGCCATACCATGTTAGAAATCATGCCTATAGGGTTTTATTACTATGTTCACCTCACAATGTTAGAATCCATGCCCATAGGGTTTTACTATACTTGCCTTACCATGTTAGAAATCATGCCTAGAGGGTTTTATTACTATGTTTACCTCACTATGTTAGAATCTATGCCCATAGGGTTTTACTATACTTGCCTTACCATGTTAGAAATTATGTTTAATAGGTCTTAAAAATCAGTTTCACAAATAGATTCCATGCCTATAGGATATAATTTAATCCAACTTTTGTAATAACAAGTGTTACATGCTTGCTTTCATTGGTCATCACGCCTACAAATTTTCTGAAATCAGTGTTAAACAACTAGATGTCATGCCTATAGAGAATAACTCTAAAAATGCTGCCTATAGATCTCAATTAGTTAAGTTAAATAAATCAATCCAGTCCACGATTTAGTTCGTTTTGAAACTTGTTTAATTAATGGTTTACGTTCTCTAAAACAAGTTCTTTCAAAAATTTCCTTGATTAATCGTTAGATATCATGCCTATAAAGATTCAAAAGTCCGCTTTAAAACCTGACTTGTTTTTCACTATATAAAATGTAGTGATTTGCATTTCGCGCCTGGGCAAGCCTTAGGCTATAAACTTTAAATAAACCCGAACCATTTTTGTAATTAGTGTCTAGCTGTCAACATGTTAAAATCAGTAGGAAAACCTGATTCGGACTTCTTTTCTAAGTCATGTGGTAAATCTGATTCTACTGTTATCACTTAAAAACCCTTTAGAATCTGAATATGGACCTTAATTGTGTGTGAGTCATACTATTTATGTGCACTGTATGTGGAGGTATATTTGAGCCTTTGGTTTGTATTCCATGCTCCCCTTATTTGAAGTCCTACTTGTTTATTATATGTCGCCGTAGTATTTTACCTTTAAACCTGAGGGTCTGCCAAGAATCCCCCCTTTTGTAGGATAGGAGTCCTAAATTCCTCCGGGACTGATAGTAAGGGACGGGTAACAGCATGCAATAGAGGCCGAGACCAACCTTCACTTTAATTACCTTTACGGGGCAGGAAATGGTAGATATGTATATGATGATCGGTGCATTAATACCACGCGTAGCCCCTCTTCAAGGAGTGTCATACCAGGTATTTCATTGATGTGATCCATATTATAAACAAACCCAGGACACCCTTTTACATTCGCAAATATTCTTAGATTGTAATCCTTTTCAAAATCTACCTTTTTCATTAGTTGTTTTCTTACACTTGTGTATTTAAAATTAAATACCCTACTATTTGAGCTATACTTGTTTATTTGCTAATTCTACAAACTCGCAAAAACTGTCTAGCCGGGAACAACACTAGTGGATCTTGAGGGGTGCCTAACACCTTCCTCTTAGAATAATTTCAAGCCCTTACCCTATCTCCGGTTACCAAACGTAGTTCCAGATGAACCTTATAGGTTCCCCAACGTACCTTAAATCGTTAGGTGGCGTCTCTTAAAAAAATGTAAACCCCTTTCCCAAAAGGAAAGAGTTTTCCCATACCAAAATGTCATAAACCCAATTCTGCGAGGAAAGAAAAGGGGGCGTGACACATGTGCATCATAAGATTATTCCATCTTTGCTTTTCCTTTTCTCCTAGCTTCGACAACGTAATCCCAGTGTATGGCATTGGTATTGAAAGGTGGTGTGGATGCTACCATCACAGTGAAGGGTTTGGATACTTCTACTTCAAATGGAGTAGGTGTAGTCATAGGTGCTGTTGCTACAACTTCAAACAAGAGTGATGCGGCTACTTCAATTTTGACTGATAGTTGTATCTGTACAATAGTAGGATTGAGTGTGACTGTAGGTTTAGGGTCGTCACCTTCCTGAATAAGCCCAATCGACTCTTCAAGATCCCATTCTTCATCAGTTTCTATCATATTTACTCCTTCACCCATATGATCTGGGAGGGGATTGTTACGGATATTTGGTGTGTCTTTCTTTGTTTTTATGACTTTGGTATCAATAAAGGTTTGAATCTTGTCTTTCAAAGTGCGACATTCATCAATACTAATCCCTTTCATGCTAGAATGGTACGCACATGTTTTATTCGGGTTGACCCATTGGGAGGAGTTTTCCATGGCAATAGTAGGAATGAGGGAGACATATCCAGCAACCTTTATTCTTTCATATATCTGGTCAATGGTTTTATAAATAAGGGTGTATTGTCTGGGTGGCCTGTGATCAAAATTGGGTCTAGGTTTTTGATAGTTTTGACGGGTTGAAAGTGAATAGTAATAGGCCGACTAGGTGTTATAAGTGTGATAGGTAGTAGCGGGTTGAGAATATCTGGGAGGTGAAGGTTGGTATGTGGGTGGAGGTGTTTGGTATGTGAGTTGAGATTTTGGACCTTGGGCCACCATCACTGCCCCTACTTCTTTCTTCTTTGATATACCCCCTGATTGTAATGATTTATTCGTAGCCAACAATGCCTCAAAATTGGTTACCATCCCACTCTTGATCCCTTCAATCGTTTCCCCAAGTTTGATGATGTTGGAGAACTTGTAATTTTTGATGACCATTAACCTTTCATAGTATTATGGATCCTGAGCCTTGACGAAGAATTTGTTCAATAGCTCTTCCTCTAGTGTCGGCTTGACCTTTGCAGCTTCTGACCTCCATCGAGTAGCATACTTGTGAATGTTTTTTTTGGTTTCTTCTTGAGGTTCTATATGTAGAAAACGTCTGGTGCATTCTCTTTATTAAACCTGAATGGTCCATGAAGTTTGATTCTATGCTTACCCAACTAACGCACTTCTTAGGATTCTGACTAATATACCAAGCTAGGGTATCTCTATGAGACTCCTCATGAATAATTTCATGCCAATTATTTCATCTTCCCAACTCCTATGAGCTTATCACAGTATGTCCTCAAATGTACCATCGGGTCACCTGTTCCATAGAACATCTCAAACTTGGGAGGTTTGTAACCTTCCGGCAATTCCACATCCGGCTGAATGCATAAATCCTCATAATTCAGACCCTCAATTCCTTTGCCTCCTTCAACACCCTAGACTCGACTTGTGAGCTTCTGGAGCTTCTTTGATATATTCTTAATGCGCATGTCCTTCTCGGATGATTCTTGTTTATACGAGATTGGTTGAGTGGAGTGGGGTAAGTTTTCCACGATATGGGATTGTTTTGGTAGGTGCTGGGGGTTGGAGCGTAGTGGTGATTATTAGTTGAATTTTGCAGATCAAGGATAGGTTGTGGGGTATTATGTAGAGTATGGTAACTAGTTTGTGGGTATTGAGTAGGAAGATATTTGTGTGGAGGAGGAGTGGATAATGGTGAATGATTAGGATTTTGGGGAGGTGTTACGTATTGATGGGGTGCGAGAGTGTTTTGTGGATGCTGGTTTGGTGTGTTTTGAGGAGGTGCTGGGTTTTGGGCATTTTGCTGGTTAAGATCTGAGACATTTAGGGTGAGGGAGAGGTTTACCATGTTGCGAACATGCTCAAGTTCCCTTGTAATTCTAGTTTTTTCTATTCTAACCGTACGACCAAATCATTCTAGCCGGAGTACTCCAACCATCTAAGTTTCCACATTCTCCACGTGCGCAACATTTTCTTTCCGGATACCACTCATATCATCCATCTTATCTTTTCCCTTTCCTTTTTCAATTACTTGGAGAAAGAGGAGGAGAAGGGCCTCTAGATCTGGTGTGATATGCTGACGATGCCAGTATGTGCGAATCAACCTTTGGGGATGGAAATAATAAAGTAAAGTCCAAAAAGATAAACAAGTCAGTAAGGATTCTGAAAAGCATTTGCAATATTTAAACATGTATTATAAGAGTGTAAATTCGCGTCCTAATTTGGGGAACCTCATTGTGCCCGAGGTAAGCCTAGCGACAAGTACACTTGGAGATATTTAGTGCTGATAAATGCTTCATTTCATTAATGTAATAAATAAGACGAATCTAAAAACGACGATAAATAAATGAGTTACTAATGGCATCTGCCTTATTACATTCGAATTCCAAAATGACTCAAAACAGATAAACCTAATCTACTTGGTCCTTGAGGGACCTTCCCCATATTTGACCCTCTTGGCTCAGTCAATTAAATTCCCCAGGTCGTGCATGTCCAGTAGCAAGTATGCCCTCGCTAGGTGTCCTCCTCGTTGCCCTCTACATTCTGACAGTCTATGATCCTTTTCCTTATCTTCCCTTGTAGTTCCATTAGACCCTGCTCCAAATATTCCAACCTTTATGTAGACCTTGTAGACATTTCCTCCCACTCATTAATTGACTCCAGGTCTAACTTGTGTTGTTACAAATGCCTGGTTTTGGACTCAAGGACTCTTTTGCGTAGCCTCTCATACTTCACTTGTGCTTTAGCAACCTCATCTATGACTCTGTTTCCTTGACCAATCCCTGGCTCGACTATTCCTACTATGTTATCTTCTAACCATGATGGGCAGAAGTACACATGGCCGGTGTGATATCGATCTGGCTCGATTGTATCCTTTTCTACGATAATCTTCAGGTGCCACATGTTTTGGGCCTCACATTTGTATGTAATGGCGTCATCCTAAAAATTTGCTCTGTAATGACTCATTTTGGAGTCTTGTGGTATGACTTATTTTCTTCCATCTTGTCTCATGACCCTGATAGTAACATAGGGATGTATTCCCCTTAACCCAATGAACACCAAATACAGAACATCCCTGGATCTGATGATGAATTCATTAGTAGGGAAGCACATTGAACATCCAGTGAACCTGGTCCTCGGTCAAATAGCAGAAAAACTGTGCCCATTCTATAGCATTCTCCGGCTGTGAAAATTTGTCTGGGATAAAGGTTATTCTTTTAGGATGGTGGAAAGCTATGTGATCCTTCCATGGTCTCCGTGCAAACTCTTGGCGGTATTGACCCCTCTTAAGATGATAGAACAACCAAATCTGCAATAGCAAGTTACAACCCTCAAAATGTTTGAACTCTTTCTTGCAACGACCCAGAGCCTAGTATGTGTCTGCTACAATCATCGGAATAATAGTATAGGTTTGTACCTCGATTCCCTCCATTAAAGATTTTGTTACCATGGCCAACCTGGTGTGAATTATGCCCCCTTGGCTTGGAAACACTATCATACCTAGAAAGCAGATGATGAATACAAAAGCCCTACAATGAGTCCAACCCAAGGAAGTGATGGAGAATTCATCATGAAAGATACGGTAAGATTTGTTGTGACCATATCGTTCATAGAGGAAATCTAAGGGTATGTTGGACTTTTTCAGGAACTCCAAGTCATCATTCTTTCTTAGATCCATCATTTCCAAAAACCTCCCTAGTAGTGCGGTTTATCGGTACTAGTAAACCGAGACTATCCCATGGTAATCCAGCGAATCCTCCCATTTCTTCCAAAAGAGGAGTCATTTCTATATCGCCCAAAATGGAATACAGCTCTTTCTCCGTCCCAAAACTTAGTAGTAGTTTCGATCAGCATGTTGTTTGGTTGGATTTCCAATAAGGAATATAACTCTTTCACGTGATTTTTGTCGCTTGGCAAAAGGTTTTCCCACCAGTCTAACAAAACAGTGGTATAGTTCAGACTATGCCGAACCTGGGAACCTCGTGCCTTATTTTCTACAAAAATAAATAGAGTTAGACCCTTTCACCTTCTGGATTCTAATACTTGCACATTAATGATTAGCATGTCGGCATTTATCTCCCCAAATAATGTGCATATCGTGGTTGCGCCCATTGGGATTATGGAAATCCCGGTGGACTTTGGACAAGGCTTTCTTAGAGGGTTATTATGCGGACAACATATTAACCCATGCTAGGTTTGATCAGATGCATGTACAGTTATTATCATGGTAATGTTTCTATAGAAGTCTTAGACTAGTACCCTCAAGCAGACAACTTGAGACGAAAAGGCACGGAACCGTTGACTGCACCGTTGATCGACTAGTTTAGTGAGAGTAGGGATTAAACCTACATGCATGATGTCTAGGAGGTTTTATGCGACAGTGACCGGTCACAGAAACAGTTCCTGAATTATTTGTTTTGATCCTATATGCATGCTTTCTAGTGAGGGTAACAGCAAAATGTTTGGAAACTCATGAACAAACGGGTAGGAATGATAATTCGGTTTATTCAGACCTATAGGCATGCTTTCTACAATTTGTTACCATTTTAGATCCTATAGACACGATTTCTATAATTTGTTCCCGTTTTTAGATCTTACAGACATGATTTCTATAATTTGTAAGAAGAACAGCAAGTGAATGAGGTTTTTGCACACACATTGAATATTCGATTTCTTATAGGCATGGTTTCTAACACAATTAAACCTTGTATTGAACCTATACTCATGATTGCTAACATATAATGGCTGAATGTAATAAGATACCTATAGGCATGATTTCTAACATACGATAACTGAACATGCAATAGCACACTATTGGACCTATAAGCAGGATTTCTAACACATTACACATAATAACATATCGTTGGACCTATAGGTAGGATTTCTACCCAATTTTTATAGTAAAAATGTAAAATAAGAAACCCTTCTCAATTTCACTAACACCCCAAAATTGTCATTACAAAATAAATATTATAAATCAAAATTCGATGTAATAAATTACAGAGTGCATATATGTATAGAGAGTCTACAACATGCCCAAATACACCCGGACAGGCCATGTATCCAAGCTGAGCATAAAAAACCCAAATCCTCCGTGTATTAGAGTTCTCAAGGCTTGAATAACCCAGAGAAGTGCGCACACCAGGGAAATTCACAAAGATCAGAAATAGTTCAAGGAAGACTTAGAACCAAATCCTAGCATGTCAGAGTTCACAAGGGTCTCACATGAAACCTGAGCAGTGATCACACTAGGGAGGCCATAGGACAGAACCTAACTAGCTTTGACTTTCAGCCAGCTAAGAATAAGGATCCAGAAGGACTAAATAGTAAAGGAATATGAGGGAGTAAAATGGATTAGGGAATACATTTAAGGACATAATCACATATAGAACATGTACAAAATAGCAAACATATTTTAACCTAATCACACTTAATATAGTTTTAAAAATGAGTGACATGCTAGTTCATAAGCAGATTAATAATGATAATAGAGATTTTAGATCAGACAAAGTCATAGAAAGTGAAAACAGTAAGTCATGAACTAATTAAAATAGTTCAAGAGAGGTATCATAACATATAGAGAACAGAACCAGACATGCCATATCTTAATAGGTTCAACAGATACACATATAAATCTGTTAAGGTACACATCTATGCATGGATAACCAGTCTTTAGGGTAAGGTATGAAAGCATGCTTATAACTAACTTAAATCTAAAAGATGTTCCTCAATAATACAGAGTTAGGCAGATTTCATTTATCAATTCAGACTAAGTTTAACATGTCTTAACTACAAGTAATGGCATATAGGATAACATGATTTAATATCAGTACCATATTGAACAAAATAAAATGGCAACGGATTTAATGAATGACTAGTTAAGATGAAACATGAAAGAAAGGAATCCAACAGTATAGAAAATAGCACCAAACGGAAGCAAAGACTAGAAGATTTATGGCTTTGGCTTTCAGCAGCCAAAACTAAACAATGAGCACATAATCAAAGTGAAAGAAACAAGGTTTTAGTGAGAGTAGGAGAATTCGTGTCTTGTTTATAAGGGCATAGTGGATAGAGGTTTAAATAGTGTTAAACTAAGTGACCAAATAAGGAAGGAAATCAAAAACATATGAATAAGGAAATAAATCAATCACAGAATAAATAATGCAGGGTTCAATAAATTAACAGGTTATAACAGCATGTAATCAACTGAGTAACAGAATTAAGGAAAATATCAATTAACAAACATCCCCATGGTAAACAAGGAAAATATTAGTCACATATGAGGAAGGAAAAAGTATCGAAAAATCAGCAAAAGATTTCAAACCTTAATTTTCAGTAAACCAAAAAAACGATAGTAAAATAATGTACATAATGTAGACAGGAGAATTCAAAAGGAAAACCGGAATAGAATAGATTTAGTTTGATTTTGAAAAATCAAAACCCAAAATTTAGGGCAAGTAAGAAGCAGTAGTAACAATGAGTTGTAGTAAAATGCATAGAGACACATAAATGACAGTATTAAAAAAATAAGAAATTGAAAACCATATTAGATCTAGAAAGATATGAAGCCCTAGTTTCGAGTGCAACACCAACTCAATCCGAATAAAGAGAATAACACAAATTCATACAAAATAAATATATATAAGATTTTATTAAACATATAATCAAATCAGTTTTTATTCAAGTAAAAGAAAGGGTTTGAAACCCTAGATTTAAATAAATTACTGAATCGGTAAAAAATAATAGATCTATAAATAATAGAGAAAATATAGATGAACAAAATGTTTAAAAGACATAGTATGAATCAGATTTTGTTCAAATTAGAGAGGATCTGAAACCGTAACCTTTAGGTCTTAGCGAAGCAAGAGAGATATGAGAGAATTATTACAAATAACGTGCTTGGACTTGAGATTGTCCAGATTCAAAGGGCAAATACGGATTTAGATGGAACCAAATCGAGGTACTTGTCATATTTAGGCAAGTACCTTAGTTATTCCATAATTGGGTACGAATTAAGGGAAGAACCCTAGAATGCTAAGGGAGTAATGGGAGAATCCATATAGAACAGGGATTCTTGGGGTGTCTGAGTGAGACGACGGTATTAAGGTTTGATAGGGAGGGAGATGAGAGCGTTTAGGGGCGACGGGGGTGTAAAATAATTAGGTTAGGGGCGTATGGGTTAATTAAAAAACGGTGGAGGTCTTTGAGCCGTTGATCTTTAGAGATCAATGGCTATGATTTAAAAAGGGGGCTGGGTTGGAGTTTTTAAATAGGTACAAGGATTGGGTTAATGGCTATTTGGATATTGGGTATTAGGGTATTGGGATGGTGTATATAATTGGTCAAGGTCCAAAAATTGATTCAGAAAAAAGGCTAAAATTTTATATACCCAGTTAAATCAGTAAATAATTTATAGAAATAATTAATAAATAGTCAAAATGTAATTTATGCATGAAAAAATAACTTAAAACAATTACTTAACATTATATAAATATAGAAAGTTATTTTTATATAAATAATATAATTATGCATATATATGGGCTATTATTGCAAAATATGAAATTTTAGCCTAAGGATGCAAAAAATAAATATATATTAAATATTTAAAGCTTGATAAGGATAAAAATGATGAAAAATTAGATAATATATTATTATAAAATTATTTGTTATGCAATTAATAAATATCTATATAGTAAAATATTGGAAAAAATTTATTTAAAACTTCTTTAAATTATGGAAAATTATGAAAAATACTTGTATATATGTCTTAAAACTAACTGATCATGCATATACACTATTTTGAAACTATATATGTATTTCAAAAAATATGAGAGAAGAATTGGGTATCAACAACTAAAACTTCCAAAAAGGTCCCCAACAAAGATAAAGCGTCGACTTCTTCTACCTCTCAGCTGGCAAAATCGGTGGTGCCATCGACTCTTGAAGAAATCATCCCGACCCTTGCGTAATTACAAAAGACTTTAGTATTGAAAATCTCCCCGATGTCTCAGGCCGATATGAGCTTACATCTCGATATCTTAGTTAGATATTAGAGAAGAACCTCAAAGCAATGAAGAGGAGTTCTGGCTGGGGAGACGAGGTGCTGATTCAGATCTCGAACCCTGAGGAAAGCATTACTACCCATGTGGAGGGGTTTTTAAGTGTTTACACTATAGAAGACATATGAGGTTAACCTCGGCCAGATTCACCCTTCCTTCTGACACATTGTGATCATGATGCGCTATTTTTTCGAGTAGGTCGAGGGGTTGGAATTTACCCTCGACCAACTGATTCGATTGTATCGGCCCTAACTGTTTCGAGGTCTTATCAAAATGCAATGTCGAACAACAAAAGCCTACTTTGCTAGTAATGAGAAGCCAAAGATCAAGGCTGGATGAGACGGTTCGTCAGAGTAAGAACTTCGGATGTCATTCCAAATAAAATGTCGTAACCGGAGAGGTGGAACTTTAATCGTAACTGGAGTTCTTTTTCCCAATATTCATTCATATTCAGCTTTTATGTCTTACAATGCTTTTCACTCTTTCTGTAGCCACTGCCTGGGCACCTCACCAGTCCTCGACCTCGAGGATTGGGTCCGAAAATTAGCTTCCACCTCCTCCTACGACGAGCGCAAATGGCGCGAACTATCGAGGGGCAAGTTGGAGGGCAAACATCATGGTAAATTCTCTTCCCAAGTTTCAGGTATTTTTCATCTGCTAGTGATATCAACTTATTCACATTTACTTGTGCAAGGCTCGGAGATGTATTCTAAATGAGGTCGGCTCCGCCTGGGGAAAAGACTGCACCCTCGATCCCACAGTCGGGGAAGGACAATAAAAGAAAGAGGGCTTCGAAGCTCAAAAATTCCAAAGATAAGGTGGTACCTCCCTAGAAGACGAGGAGAAAGCTCATTCGTGTGGACCTGGATTTAGCCATTCAATACCTGGAGGATGAAGAAAATAATGGTTGAGAATCAGCATTTATTCCCTGAACCAAGAGACCAATTGAAGTTGTCGATGCCTCTGACCCTGATGTATTTCCACTAGATGAAGGGACTCCGGAGAGAGATTTGAAAAAGACCCTTGAGTCCCCCGAGATCAAGATCATACCTCTTTCTTCAACATTACACCAAAAGGGACAAGAACTGAGAGGGCCTAAACTAGCCAGAGAGCCTCGGGCGAGGAGCTCGGGACCATGAAATGGGTCATTCACTATCTCTTCCAACTACTCCGAAGAGACAATAAAGGATTCTCAGTCTTTACAAACACCTGATCTGAGCAAGATCCTTGAAGAAAAACTTTTTCGGGATTATTTTGCCGGGGTTGGTGATGTTGCACACCTTAACGATGCATCCATCCTTTTCGAGGAAGTTCAATTCCTTCTTTCTCAAGTAAATGCTAACTTTCATTGTCGTAACTTCCTCTTCCCTTCCTTTCCTTGGACTGACATATCTTTACCTTGTTTAAGGGCATTGCCAAGCTTAGAGATGAGTTGATCCAATGTGAGGCCGAGCTCAGGTGGGTTTCAGATGAAGAGAAAGCCTTGAGGCTCTTCTGTGGCCAGAAAGAGGAGGATCTTAAGGACCTTCGAGCTGAGTTGTCCAAGGCTCGAAAAAATGAGAGCGAGATAGATGAGTAGATAATTGCGATTTTAATAGAGTATGGTCTTCTAGGTAGTACCTCGAAGGCTAATACTTCGATGTCTCAACTGCAACAGAAGTAGGAGATGATTAGGAAGCTTCAAAGCGAGGTTGACCAAGTTAAAGCTGACTTCCATAGGTGGAAAAAGAACATGGATCAGCTTAATACTGATAAGGAACTTGTTACAGTCTAACTGACCTAGGCTGAAACTCAATTCCAAGGTATTAAAGCAAAGGTTCTAGACCAGGCCAGGAAAATTGAGGAGTGGAGGCGGAGCTTGCTAAAGTCCAGACTGAAGCTGCACAAGCTAAGTCTGAGATTGAGAAGACGAAGGCCACAACTGATAAGACCATTGTCATGTACTTAAGAGATGCCGCAGTTGTTCAAGCGGAGCTGAGGGAGGTCTCTGACTGGGAAAAACAGATAAATGATTTGGCGAAGTGGAAAGCGTGGAGGGAGATTGTCGAAGAAATCCACGCCCGAGGGTTCAACCTTACTGAAGAGATAGCCGAAGCAAAGGCGCAAGAAACTGATGTTGGTTTCTTGAATCTTTAAATTATGAAGATGCTGTGAGTTTCTCCGAGGGCGGGGAAGGTGAGGAAGGTGTTCCCTAGGAGGAGGAGGATTTGGAAAATATGACCTCCGAGGGAGTGATTCCTGAGGAAGCTGCTTCCGGGGATGTAACCCAAAAATAGATTAGGTTCTCTTTTTTGTGTAAGGGCCCCTTGTAAAACATCCTTTGTGAATATAAAGAACCTTGGCGTTTCACTTTTTTCTCATTTGTGGAATATTTTAATTGTCTAGCTAAAATGATCATTTCGAGTACTGGTTTAGGCCTAGAACATAATAAACCTTAGGTTTTTATTGATCAATATAATACCATTAAGGTTTAGTTAATCCTCGAGCTAAGTTTGATTTGATATGAGCTCGAGATGTCGGGGTTACATCCGTGTATTTCATCCCTTAGGCTCAAACTCTACGTATTTCATCCCTTAGGCTCTTTTAGATCGGCCCTTAGGGTCTTTAAGTTGGTCCAATTCAGCCTCTAGAACGGCTATGTGATTTTTCCCTATTTCAGCTAATAGATTTAGTAAAACTTTTGTATACCATGGCATGTGTTTTTTGTACCCGTTGGGCTTTTCGAGGGTTCGACGTATCGGATCCTTATTATTAACTTATTTGTGTAATTAAAATTGACTACCTCTTGAGGTTTTTTCAAAGGCTGGTGTTATTGAAGCCTGTAGAATATTTGAGCACTGAATTTATCGAAGACATTTTGCTTTTGCCGTGGGTAGCCTGATTTAACCAGTTTTTACAATGTGTTCGAAGGCCTTTAATTTATAGCGAAAGTCGGACTTCTCCGAGCCTCATTATTTCAGCCATATTCTTTTATATGACCATAGTCTTTAGTATGGTCGTAGCCTTTTATTTGGTCGTAGCCTTCAGGTGTATCTCTTGGATTTGCCTCCCCATAAATTTTCGAATTTGTTCTAAAATTTAGTCCCCGAGTATATTAGCCTTGACATCTATTTTGGGGGGATGTCTCTTTGAGTACTTATGAGTCCGAGATTTTGATGGCTCAGACAAGCTGACTGTCGATGAAGTCCCCGAGTATCTCGGGGTTATATTCGTGTTTCGGCTCTTGAGTTGTTTCCCATAGGATTATAAGTGCAGGGATCATTTAATAGTAGACTTCTTTGAGACACAAATGTTTTGATATAAACAGAATGCTTCTTTAAATAATTTGATACATGCGTACATGTATTGCCGTCGGGGCTCGACTATTCTATATGGACATGGTTCATCTGACTGTTTGGCCCATTACAAATATTTCATATCGAGGCCTTCTTAGGTGTGAAGTATTTTCAAAAATATGACCTCCAAGGGTGATGCCCCCCTAGAATTTGAGATTGATTGAAAAGAAGCTTTGGATACTGTTGATTTTTCCTTAGGTATCATATAGATATTGCCTCATTAAAACCCTATAAGGTAAAACCCATTTGGGACAAAATCTGTTCTAAGGGAAAAAGAGTGCAATGCGTGCTTTAAAACCTAAGACCTTTGTACAAATAGGGTGTCTCCGATGGCTTCGATCGAAAATCTATAATGGGTTAGTTTTAAACTTAAATGGACAAAAAAGATAAAGCCATACCTTAGCAGTAGTATCGTTTGAGTATTGATATGTTCCAATTGTTTGGCAATTATTCACCTTCCATCGTGCTAAGTTTGTAAGATCCTTTGCGGACAACTCTGAGGACTTGGGACGGTCCTTCCCAATTCGGGCCAAGCTTCCCTTCATTTGGGTCTCTATTATTGAGGGTAACTTTCCATAGAATTAAGTCCCTGATTCCAAAGTGACGTAGGTTTCTCCTTCTATTGTAGTATCTTTCGATCCTTTGCTTTTTCACAGCCATTCGAACAAGTGGTGCTTCTTGCTTTTCATCTAATATCTCGAGGCTAGCATTCAGGTCCTCATGGTTTGACTCTAACGATGTATGTCGTAACCTGGTGCTCGATTCTCCGACTTCGACAAGGAAGAGTTCCTTAGGTAGAACTTCTCTCCATTTTCCCTTTGCATCATCCAACCTTTTCTTCAGGTTTTGAATGATAGTTTTGTTTGTTGACTTGGCCTGTCCATTTTTAGTTGGATGGTATGCTGTCGATAAAATACTCTTTATTTTATGTGCCTTGAGGAACTCCATCACCTTACTACTGTTGAATTGTTTTCCATTGTCACATACAATCTCGGCCGGTATCCTGAACCGGCATATGATGTGGTCCCAAATGAAGTCAATAACTTATTTTTCTCTGACCTTCTTGAATGCATGTGCTTCCACCCGCTTAGAAAAATAATCAGTCTTAAACAAAATAAATTTACGTTTACCTGGGGCTGTTGGTAGAGGGGCAACTATATCTATTCCCTATTTAATGAAAGGCCGCGGGGATAGGACCGGATGAAGTTGTTCTCCGGGCTGATGGATCGTCGATAAAAATTAGTGACATTTGTCACATTTTTTGATGAATTCCTTAGTATCATTTTCCATGCTATCCCAGTAGTAACCTGGTCTGATAATTTTGTGGACCAAAGATTCAGCACCGGAATGTTACTCATAAGTGCCTTTGTGGATTTCTTGTAGAACATACTCGGTGTTCTATGGGCCAAAGCATACTGCCAATGGTCCATCAAATTTTCTTCGGTACAATGTTCCATCTTCATCTAATGCAAACCTAGAAGCCTTGGCTCGTAAGGATCTCGATTCTTTGTGGTCCGATGGGAGTTTTCCACTCTTCAAATAGTCGATGTACTTATTCCTCTAGTACCATGTTAAACTTGTTGAATTTATCTGGGCATGACCATCTTCAACCAGAGACTTTGATAATTGGACGAGAGTCCCCGGGAAGATGTCATCATCTTCGACCGAGGATCCCACATTAGCAAGTGCATCGGACTCGCTATTTTTCTCTCAAGGCATATGATCCAGAGTACACTCTTTGAAGCGGTGCAAAGTTACATGTAGCTTATTCAAGTAACGTTGCATTCTATCCTCTCGAACCTTGAAACTTTTGTTTACTTGGTTTACAACTAATAAAGAATCGCACTTGGCCTTGATGACTTCTGCTCCAAAACTTTTAGCTAGATCGAGACCTGCAATCATGGCCTCATACTCGGCATCATTGTTAGTTAATCTTGGAGTTTTGAGAGATTGCCTAGTAGAATCACCCATGGGTGGCTTCCAAACAATGCCAAGCCAGGACCCCTTCACATTTGAGGCACCGTCTGTGAAATGGGTTCATACCATCGATGTTGTACCGAGCATAGCAGGAGTTCTTTCTCCACTTGGGGTACGAGGGTTAGCATAAAATCGGCCAGAAAGTCAGCTAGGATTTGAGACTTGATGGTCGTTTGGAGTTGATATTTGATATCGTACATACTAAACTCGACGACCCATTTGGCTAATCAGACCAATTACTCGGGCTTATGCATAACATTTCGAAGGGGGTAAGTGTTTAATGCACATATATGATGATATTGAAAGTATGGTTTTAGTTTTCTAGATGCGCTTATCAATGCAAGTGATAATTTTTCAAAGTGAGGGTATCTGGTTTCATCATCTCATAGAGTCCGGCTTACATAATAAACAGGAAATTACGTACCTTGTACTTCTCGTACGCGTAACCACTTACCGCTATCTATGACACTGCCAAGTACATGTAAAGTTTTTCTTCTGCCTTCAGGGTATAAAGCAAAGGAGGGTTCGATAAGTACCGCTTTAGTTCCTCTAGGGCTCATTGGCATTGCGGGGTCCATGTAAAATCCTTTTTCTTTTTTAGCAGGGAGAAGAAACGGTGACTTCGATCGGACGAACTCGAAAGGAACCGTCCTAGATAAGCTATACTCCGTGTTAGCCTTTGTACTGCTTTCATTCTATCCTTGACCTTGATATCCTCATTCGCCTTAATATTATCAGGGTTAATCTCGATACCCCATTTGACACCATAAAGCTGAGGAACTTACATGAACCGACACTGTAGGCACACTTCTCTGGGTTAAGCTTCATGTTACATCCCATGTTTTAGTACGTGAGAGTACGTCGTAAGCCAATTGATGTAAGCTTGAAAATAAGAACATTTTTGAAAGTACATAATGTAAGTTCACCATGTTATCTTGGAGGTTACAAATCTTTAAGATCATGAATAACAAGTACCAAAAGGGTTGGAAAGCTTAGACGCTAAACGAATTGGAGAAAATATGTTTTGTCAAAAGTTGACAAGTTTGAATGTTATAACATATACTTTTGGGGTGAGACTGGGGGATTAACATGATGAGGAGGTTAAGTTATGAGTTATTTTAGTCTTATGGTATTCGCGTGTTATGTTTTTTAATTCAAGCGAGTTGTGGAACAAAAGGTTGGCAAAGGTCATCACAAGTTGCATTCATAATGTGCTGAAATTTAGGTCAAATGTAGCTGCACTTTTCTCCGAATATAATTGGAATAAAGGGATTGTAAGGCCCCGTAAAATCTTGTGCTCAAAACCTAGTAGCTCGTAGTGCCAAGGTCCGAATATGTGTTAGGAATGTGTAGAATGTTCGGACCCTTTTTACTGATTTTGAACTTAAAAATCAAAAGAATCAATTTTTCCAAAAAATTGTCATTCTGCGGTCCAGAATGCGGTCGCAGATCAGCTATGCAGACCGAATTTCTGACGCAGAGTGAAGCAGAAGGGTTGATAAAATTGATGTTGAAAATGCGGTCCATTATGCGATCGCATAATCAATATGCGGACCGCATAATCATCGCATAAATTCCTCAAGGATTTGTGGAGGTCAATTCTGCGGTGCAAAATGCGACCGCATAACAGGAATGCGGACCGCATTCTTGTCACAGACCCAGGCAGACCTTTAGAGTTTTGGGCGCATTTCTGCGGTCCAATCTGCGGACCGCATTTTGATTCTGCGATCGCAGAATGCGACCACAGATTGGGCTCGGGCTTCTATTTTTCTAAATTTTAAAACCCGACCCCTTTTTAATAAAATACCTCAACCCCACTCATTTTACCAATCTTGCTGAACAAATTAAGAGAGAGGAATAGAGGGTCTTGAGAGAGAAAGTCATCTTCTCCAAAATTTGGTTCTTCAAAACCATCCGGGCCGGGAAATTTCAAGCTTATCTTCATACTCCCTTTCCTAACAGGTAAAATACCTAACTTCTCCCATTGATTATCCGGTTTAAACTAAGAGGGGGAGTCTCATGCATTAGTCCTTAAAATAATGGTTGAAATCATGCATGCATGTCTATTAAAAACCTAAAATCTAGTAGGAGGAATTGGGTAGGAGTAAAGGAGTATTCAAAGAGGGGTTGATAACCTAAATGAGTTTGAGTAGCAATTGTGAACTTCAATTCTAAGTTATGTGTATTAATTTGTGCACTATATTGACGTTGCTAGATTTTTCGGTGAATTGGAAGTAGGAATTAGAAAGGAATCCAGCTTCAGGTATGTATGGATAACTTTAACCTTTGTAAAATCGCCCTGTATGGTGTCTGAATACTTGGTATGTGATATCTCCATAAATTAGTTGTGAAGTTAAACCCTTGTGAGTAGGATGTGTTTACTTGTGTGAACTATTTGTGAATTCATGTAAATATTGTGCCTTATGCATTGTTGGTTAAGACATCCGATATGATTGTGCAAGTAAATGGCAATAAACTAAGTTGTGATTGCGAATGTGTTATGTGGCGAAGACTCTGGAATAAATGATAGAGAGGAATCGTAATCGGAGAAATTGAAATAACTGTGATAACATCCCTTGTGGATAGTCGTGGAAAACTATTGTTGTGATCTAAATGGTATAAC
>MU673765.1:10221-29924 GCA_026770625.1 Nicotiana glauca | reverse complement strand
ATGGAAATGGTATGGATAGTCACCTAAACCTTTTGTGAGTTGTGTTGCTGTTGTTATTGGGAATTGTGGTTGTTGTTCTTAAAACTTGTTGTGGTTATCCTTGTAAATTATTATTGTTGTGGTATTATTTTGTGAATTGTGATTGCTCGGTGGGATCGGGTTGCGCGTCGTAACACGAAGTAATAAGGTGTGGGTTGTGGTGATAAGGGCGGCCGAGGTAATAAGGGTGGCCAAGGTAATAAGGGTGGAAAGTGATCGATATCACTATTGAAATGAAATATGAGACCATTGTGAAATTGAAAATGTGGAAATGATGATGGGGAAACGAGAGTTTGTTAACTTGTTTGCCTTGATTGTCTTCCTTGTGTGGACTCAATTGTTGCTTCCTTCTATTGTTCATTACTTTTGTACGGATTGAGGTTACTCAGGGTAAGGTTTGTTATACATACCAGTACAATTCAAATGTACTGACGTCCCTTTTGCTGGGGGCGCTACATTCGTGTTATGATTGTAGGTGGATCCACAGCAGGTACTCCAGCCCACCGATTTTAGCTCTCCCTTCGTCTTCCATCATCTTTTTGGTGAGCCCTACTCCTCTCGGGGCCTTGTGTGGCTCAGGCCGCTTGTGTCCGGAGTTTTATTTTGATTTTGTGTAAGGTATAGCCGGAGCCTTGTTACCGACAAATATTGTGTTATCTTGTTGTACCTTTAGAGGCTCCGTAGATAGTAAATGTGGGTTGCAAACTTATGTACATATGTATTTTGTATATTGGGTTATGAAAGTTGTAAACCTCATTAAGTGACTATGTGTGTTTTGTAAAAATGATGTTTTAATTATAAGTGACAATTTTATTTGATTAATGGATAATGAAAAATACGGGGTACGCGTGGGATAGGAAAGGCACCCAGGTCTGCCCGGTTGGGGCTATCCGGTCGGGCACCGGTCATGTCCCTCGAATTTGGGGCGTGACAAACTTGGTATCAGAGCCTAAGGTTTTAATGGAGTCCTAGGATGTCTTAGAGCCGTGTCTGGTAGAGCCCTACTTATCGGTGTGAAGTCGACCACATCTATATGTGGGGGGCTGCATGGACATTTAGGAAATTCTCCCACTTCTTTGTTATTCCGTATCGTGCGGTGAAGTGAAATGCGAAAGTATCTATATCTAACTCGTGCTTTGTTCAAAACTTTTTCAGTAATGGCACCTAAGATGAGAGCTAGACTCGGCGTTGGGGCCAATGCCACAAGTGAGGCTATGAATCTTGTACCTAATGTCGTGGGTGAGAATGACTCCCCGGCCTTGAACCTACCTGGCCCGTCTGTCCCAGACCAGCATGTTCTTGTTCCTGCAGCGGCAGAGGGTGCCACCATCCCTCCCGCTGATATTCCTGATTTTGGCACCATCCCAGCTCTTGGTCCCGAGGCTTCTGATGGGGACCTTAGAGGAGTCATCAGCATGTTGACCAGTTAGTGGCCGCTCAGGCCTAGAGATCGCAGAATGCCCCTGCATCCTCTAGCGGACAGGGAGGTTCAGCCAGTTCCAGAGTTAACCAATTTTTGCGGCTAGCCCCTCCAGAATTCTCAGGCACAGATCCAGAGGCCGATCTGCAGGAATTCCTTGATGAAATGTATAAGACCCTCCGAGTGATGAAAGCTTTAGAGACAGAGGGAGTTGAGTTGGCATCATACAGGTTGAGGGGAGCAGCGTATTCATGGTTCGAGATGTGGGAGGAATCCCGTGGGGAGGGAGGACCTCCGGCCATATGGGATATGTTTGTAGATGCGTTCATGGACCAATTCTTGCCTGGTGAGACAATAGCAGCCCGTGCCACTGAGTTTGAGACCCTCAAGAAGGGTAGCATGAGTGTTTGGGAGTACCACATGGAGTTCATGGGGTTGTCCAAGTATGCTCCTTAGTTAGTGTCGACCATGGCAGCTAGAGTTCGGCGATTTGTTCAGGGCCTTAGTCCCTTGGTAGTGAATGAGGCTGCTACAGCGGCCTTATACTCGTACATGAACTATGGAAAGATTGTGGGATTCGCTCAGGCTACAGAGGCTAGGAAATTGAAGATTCGGGTAGAAAGGGAGAATAGCAACAGGGCCCGATCAGCGGGCCACTCAGGGAGATCAGCTCAGGGGAGAGGATCATCAGGGCCGTCCCAGTCATATGCTCAGTCCTCAGCAAGCGCACCACCATCCCTGCACAGTTACCAGCAGAGCAGCCGCATGAGACCAGGTTCAGACAGTAGGCGGCCCCATCGTTCTGGTCGTTCGGGAGGGAGATCGCAGTATCAGGGGAGGGCTCCATGCCCTAAGTGTAGGAGATTTAATACAAAGACTTGCTACTTGGATATCCCAATGTGTTTCAGATGCGGGGTGAGAGGTCACATTCAGCGAGACTGTCATGTGCCCAGTCAGGGCATGGGTAGGGGATCTGCTTAGTCATCCGGTTCTTCCGTCGCTACATCATCTGTACGTCCTCCAGCCCCGGTGGGACGTGGTACAGTTAGGGGAGGAGCTCGTGGTAGAGGTGGACCCAGCCGGTTCTATGCTTTGAGTGGTCGCCAGAGTGCAGAGGCTTCTCCAGATCTGGTTACAGGTATCTTGTCTGTTCAGGCCATTGATTGTTATGCTCTTATTGATCTGGGATCCTCTTTGTCTTATGTCACCCCATTCATTGCTTCAAGCTTTGGGATAGAACCCGAACAGCTTCATGAGTCATTCTGTGTATTGACTCCAGTTGGTGATTCTATCATTGCCGGGCGAGTTTATAGGAATTGTGTTATTGCGGTGTGTGGTCGTATTACTACGGCCGATCTTGTCGAACTTGGAATGATATATTCTGATTTCATTATGGGAATGGACTGGCTTTATGTATGTTTTGCCAAATTTGACTGCCAAACGAGAATCCTGAGGCTCGAGTTTCCTAATGAGCCAGTTACTGAGTGGAAGGGAAATGGTATGGTGCTGAAGGGTAGGTTTATTTCCTACCTTAAAGCTTCAAAGATGATTAAAAAGGGATGTATCTATCATTTGGTCTGGGTGGCGGACACCACATCAGAAGTGTCTGCCCTCGAGTCTGTGCCGGTTGTGAACGGGTTTCTTGAAATGTTCCCAGATGAGCTTCCAAGAATTCCACCAGATAGGGAGATTGATTTCGGGATTGATGTATTGCCAGATACCCAGCCAATGTCTATTCCTCCATACAGAATGGCGCCAGCAGAGTTAAGAAAGTTAAAGGAGCAGTTGAAGGATTTATTAGAGGAGGGGTTCATACGATCGAGTGCGTAGCCGTGGGGTGCTCCGGTTCTTTTTGTTAGGAAGAAGGATGGGTCGCTCTGGATGTGTATTGATTATCGGCAGCTCAACAAAGTCACCATAAAAAATAAGTATCCTTTACCTCGGATAGATGATTTGTTCGACCAATTTCAAGGTGCGAGATTCTTCTTCAAAATTGATCTACGGTCAGGATATCTCCAATTGAAGATTAAGGAGCAGGATAGTCCCAAGACCGCTTTCAGAACTCGCTATGGTCACTTTGAATTCTTGGTCATGTCTTTTGGGCTAAACAACACCCCGACAGCTTTTATGTATCTTTTGAATTGGGTCTTCAAGCCATTTCTAGACTCCTTCGTGATTGTTTTCCTTGACGACATCCTTGTTTATTCACGAAGCCGGGAGGATGATGCCTATCACCTCAGGGTAGTTTTGCAGACTCTTCATCAGCACCAGTTGTACGCTAAATTCTCAAAATGTGAATTTTGGTTGGAGTCCGTCACTTTTTTGGGTCATGTTGTTTCCAGTGAAGGGATTCAGGTGGACCCCTATAAGATTGCAGCGGTGAAGGATTGGCCTAGACCCACGACCCCGACGGAGGTTCGTAGCTTCTTGGGTTTATCCGGGTACTACCGGAGGTTTGTGGAGGGACTCTCTACCCTCGCCTCCCCATTGACTAAATTGATGCAGAAAGCAGTTAAGTTCCAATGGTCCAACGCTTGTGAGAGAAGTTTTCAGGAATTTAAGTCAAGGTTGACCTCGGCACCGATATTGGCCTTGCCGAAAGGCACGGAAGTATTTTTGTTCTATTGCGATGCTTCCAGGGTCGATTTTGGGTTTTTATTGATGCAGCTTGGGAAGGTTATAGCGTATGCTTTAAGGCAACTCAAGAATCACGAGAAGAATTACCCGTTGCATGATTTGGAGCTTGCAGCAGTTGTATTTGTCTTGAAAATATGGCGGCATTACCTTTATGGGGTCCATGTGGATGTGTTCTCAGACCACAAGAGTCTGCAATATTTGTTCAAACAGAAGGAGTTAAATTTGAGGCAGCGGCGGTGGTTAGAATTGCTTAAGGATTATGACATGAACATCTTATACCATCCGGGTAAGTCGAATGTTGTGGCCGACGCCCTCAGTCGAAAATCCATGGGTAGTTTGGCTCACTTGGGGCGGATCATAGGCTCCTAGCTCGGGAGGTCTATCAGATGGCCAGTCTTGGGTTTGCATTTCGACCCCAAATGAGGAGGAAATTATGGTGCATAATAGAGTAGAATCATCGCTTGTAACGGAAGTCAAGGAAAAACAACTCATCGATCTAGCATTGGCACAGATGAAGGAGGCAGTTCTAAACAACAAAACTTTGGCATTCTCACTCGATAGCAATGATGATGTGCTACGATGTCAAGGAAGGCTATGTTTTCCAGATGTGGATAACCTTCGAGAGAGAGTAATGGTGGAGGCTCATCATTCCAGGTATTCGGTGCACCCTGGTTCCACAAAAATGTATCACGATCTCACAAAAATTTATTGGTGGAACGGTATGAAGAGGGGTGTGGCTGACTTTGTATCTAAATGTCCAAATTGTCAGCAAGTAAAAGATGAGCATCAGTAGCCCGGTAGGTTAACCCAACTTATGGAAATACCAATGTGGAAGTGGGAGATGATCAATATGGATTTCGTGGTAGTATTACCTCGCGCTCAGCGAAAGTTTGACTCAATTTGGGTGATAGTGGATCGACTCACCAAATCAGCTCACTTCTTGCCAGTCAAGTCCACCGATACCGCAAAACAGTATGCTCAATTGTACATCAAGGAAATAGTGAGGCTTCATGGTACTCCGCTCTATATTATTTTGGATCGAGGGGTTCAGTTCACAGCTAATTTCTGGAAGAAATTTCATCAAGGTTTGGGTACCTAGGTGAACCTCAGCACGGCTTTCCATCTGCAGACCGATGGTCAAGCAGAGCGGACTATTCAGACGCTTGAAGATATGTTGCGGGCTTGTGTCTTGGACTTCAAAGGTAATTAGGATGATCACCTTCCCCTTATAGAATTTTCTTACAATAACAGCTTTCATGCTAGCATTCAGATGACCCTATTTGAGGCATTATACGGAAGAAGGTGTAGGTCTCCGATTGGGTGGTTCGAAGTGGGCGAAGCAGAACTAATAGGGCCAGATCTTGTACACCAGGATATGGAGAAAGTTAAAATCATTCAGGAAAGGATGAAGACTGCTCAGAGTCGCCAAAAGTCTTATGCGGACATTCGTCGGAGGGAATTGGGATTTCAAGTTAATGATTGGGTGTTCTTGAGGATATCCCCTATGAAGGGAATCATGCGCTTCGGGAGGAAAGGTAAGTTGAGTCCTAGGTATGTCGGGCCGTATCGAATCGTTCAAAGGATAGGACAGGTGGCCTATAGGTTGGAATTGCCTCCCAAAATGTCATTAGTGCACCCGGTGTTCCACGTGTCCATGTTGAAGAAAGTGGTTGGAGATCCATCCACCATCGTGCCAGTCGAGACTATCGAGGTTAATGAAGAGTTGTCGTATGAAGAGGTTCCGGTTGCCATTCTTGATAGACAAGTCTGTAAGTTGAGAAATAAGGAAGTCGCCTCAGTCAAGGTGTTGTGTCCGAGTTGTTTCCTTCCAAATACTAGTGAAGTTCCTCTAGTTGTGCAAGACTTATAGGTGTTGCGATTGTTTTAAGTCATGTGAACATCTCTTTGGTAAATGAAAGTTTGACAATGACTCTTGTGATATTTAATCAATTAATGGTGGTATAAGTTGGTAACAAATTACTTGTATGCATGTAGTACGTTGAAATGGTTAGATTATGTGGAACTCGTTGAGATAGCTGATTCATAAGAAAAATGTATCAAGTGATCAAATGTCTGCAATTGTTAAGGTAAGAAATTGGATGACAGTTGTATGGATGGTTGTAATCCTTTTATGGTGTTTGGAATTTGTGTTTCGGGGGCCCTCTGTTAGGTAGATATGTCCATAATACAAAGGAAACTCTAGCGAAATTTTTCTAAAATATGGGAGTTAGCGAAAATTTTAAGAGTCTGCATATCATGCTTTTTAAACCAACTGATTTTCAAAATCCTCATTCGAGGACGATTGATTTTAAGTGGTGGAGGATGTAGGGCCCCGCAAAATCTCGTGCTCAAAACCTAGTAGCTCGTAGTGCCAAGGTCCGAATATATGTTAGGAATGTGTAGAATTCTTCTCGCTGCGGTTCGGACCCTTTTTACTGATTTTGCACTTAAAAATCAAAAGAATCAATTTTTCCAGAAAATTGTCAGTCTGCAGTCCAGAATGCGATCGCAGATCAGTTATGCGGTCCGCATTTTTGCCGCAGATTGAAGCAGAAGGGTTTTCAAAATTGATATTGAAAATGCGGTCCATTATGCGATCGCATAATCAATATGCGGACCGCATAATCGTCTCATAAATTCCTCAAAGATTTGTGGAGGTCAAATTTGCGGTGCAAAATGCGACCGCATAACAGGAATGTGGACCGCATTCCTATCGCAGACCCATGAAGACCTTCAGAGTTTTAGGTGCATTTCTATGGTCCAATCTGCGGACCTCATTTTGATTCTGCGATCGCAGAATGCGACCGCAGATTGGGCTCGGGCTTCTATTTTTCTAAATTTTAAAACTCGACCCCTTTTTAATAAAATACCTCAAACCCCTTATTTTAACAATCTTGTTGAACAAATTAAGAGAGAGGAATGAGAGAGAAAGTCATCTTCTCCAAAATTTTGTTCTTCAAAACCATCCGGGCCGGGAAATTTCAAGGTTATCTTCATACTTCCTTTTCTTACAGGTAAAATCCCTAACTTCTCCCATTGAATTTCTGGTTTAAACTAAGAGGGGGAGTCTCATTCATTAGTCCTTAAAATAATGGTTGAAATCATGCATACATGTCTATTAAAAACCTAAAATCTAGTATGAGAAATTGGGTAGGGGTAAAGGAGTATTCAAAGAGGGGTTGATAACCTAAATAAGTTTGAGTAGCAATTGTGAACTTTAATTCTAAGTTATGTGTGTTATTTTGTGCACTATATTGGCGTTGCTAGATTTTTCGGTGAATTGGAAGTAGGAATTAGAAAGGAATCCAGCTTCAGGTATGTATGGCTAACTTTAACCTTTGTAAAATCTCCTTGTATGGTGTCCGAATACTTGGTATGTGATATCTCCATAAATTAGTTGTGAAGTTAAACACTTGTGAGCAGGATGTGTTTCCTTGTGTGAACTATTTGTGAATTCATGTAAATATTATGCCTTATGCGTTGTTGGTTAAGACATCCGATATGATTGTGCAAGTAAATGGCAATAAACTAGGTTGTGATTGCGAATGTGTTATGTGGCAAGGACTGTGGAATAAATGATAGAGAGGAATCGTAATCGGTGAAATTGATATAACTGTGATAACATCCCTTGTGGATAGTCGTGGAAAACTATTGTTATGATCTAAATGGTATAACGGGCTGTTGAAAAAGATGGAAATGGTATGGATAGTCACCTAAACCTTTTGTGAGTTGTGTTGTTGTTGTTATTGGGAAATGTGGTTGTTGTTCTTAAAACTTGTTGTGGTTATCCTTTTAAATTATTATTGTTGTGGTATTGTTTTGTGAATTATGATTGCTCGGTGGGATCGGGTTGCGCGCCGCAAAACAAAGTAATAAGTGTGGGTTGTGGTGANGCTTGAGGTTACTCAGGGTAAGGTTTGTTATACATACCAGTACAATTCAAATGTACTGACGTCCCTTTTGCCGGGGGCGCTACATTCGTGTTATGATTGTAGGTGGATCCGCAGCAGGTACTCCAACCCACCGATCGTAGCTCTCCCTTCGTCTTCCATCAGCTTTTTGGTGAGCCCCACTCCTCTTGGGGCCCTGTATGGTTCAGGACACTTGTGTCCAGAGTTTTATTTTGATTTTGTGTAAGGTATAGCGAGAGCCTTGTTACCTGCAAATACTGTATTATCCTGTTGTACCTTTTGAGGCTCCGTAGAGAGTAAGTGTGGGTTGCGAACTTATGTACATATGTATTTTGTATATTGGGCGATGAAAGTTGTAAACCTCTTTAAGTGACTATGTGTGTTTTGTAAAAATGGTGTTTTAATTATAAGTGACTATTTCCTTTGATTAATGGATAATGAAAAATACGGGGTACGCATGGGATAGGAAAGGCACCCAGGTCCGCTCGGCTTGGGCTACCCGGTCGGGCGCCGGTCATGTCCCTCGAATTTGGGGCGTGACAGGGATGATCTACATACCAAATTAAAGATATATGAGTCTAGTTTCCAAATCATTTAACCGTTCATCGATACGTTATCAGAGTAGATAGATATTTTCATTTTTGCGAGCCTGTGCAGATTGGTAGGGGACAAGTAGGTGCATCACCTACTTGCCAAAAGAAATGGACAAAATTAAAAGTCCCAAAGTCGGAAAAGAGGGGACATTTAAGTTCTTATAAACTCACTTAATTCACTCATCTTTCAAACCATGAGAATCAGATTTAACCCCTGCAACTCCTCCCCGCAAAAAGATTTCACATAAGCGCTAGGATGTTACGATGCAATTCTAGCGCCGAAAAGCCCGGATAGCTTGCTAGTTTCTTTTTCTCCTTCATGTAGCTACTTTGGGGGACTTATTTTTGATGGATAAGGACTAGGTTTCATGTTTCTACTCAGTCCAAGGTAATTTTATGCTTCTCCTTCCATTATCTATGCTTGTACGAGTTGTAACTCGGCCATAAAGACTAGACCTAGCGAGTTTCGAAAGAGTAGTATATTGTTTGTTGTTCCATCACTTTTGGCTGGTTGTAAACTTACTTTTAAGTTGTATTCTTGGATGTTTTACTGGATAAGAGTCCTAACTATTTGTTGTGGTGCTCAATTTTGAAAGAAAAGACAAGTCGAAACATGTTTAAATAAATTGAAAAATGAATTTTGAGTTGCTGAACTTGTGGCGCTGTTTTGTGGGCTGTTTTGTATTGCTATTGGGTTGTCTCTTTTTCTAATGATCTTATGGAGTTGAGAAGAGAAAGGGTGTGGAGAAACACCACATAATGGCAGGGTGGGTTGTTGGTCTTTGTCATAACATCTTCGGATTGTTTGACACTATTATGGTTGTCGTTTTGTGTATAAAGTGATAGGGATATATTGGGATGTTTGGTGATTGTTTTGACTTGTGTGAAGTCATATATAGGGGAGGTTCAGCCCGTTTCATCGTAAAATAGGTTGTGGCCGGTACATAATAGTTACGATGCTTAAACATTAACGATAATGTCTTTTCTCCAATTGTAGAATAAGGAGTCGTGACATTTGCATAGCTTGAGGTTGGATAGTATATACAAGGTATGTGAGGCTATCCGTTTCCTTCTTTACTTGACATCAATTGTACATAATGCAATGAACGAGCTTATAAGAATCAGGAAGTACCCACAGAGGCGTCAGCTTTTTAAAAGTTTACGTATATATATATATATATATATATATATATATATATATATATATATATTATGCATTTCACGTCAGTATCCCTCAGAGGCACTCAAATGTTACAGGTTGTATCTCATATATCTCTCTTTACATTACTGTTCTTGTTTATGTTTTCCTGCCTTACATACTTGATACTTTATTCGTCCCGACGTCCCTTTTGTCTTGGGACATTGTGGTTCATGCCCACATATCCCGACTGATAGGTTTACAGTCCTCCAAGTAGGTTATCAGCTCAGCGGAAGGTGTTGGTGCACTCCACTTGCTCAAGAGTTGCCTATTTGGTCAGCATGTTTTTTATATGTATTGATTGGTATAGCGGGGCCCTATCCCAACCTTTGTGATACTATATACTCTTAGAGGCTTGTAGATAGATGTCAAGCGTATGGATACTTGTATGGCCTTGTCGGCTTATGTTTTGAGTTTACAAATGGTCATGTCGGCCTTATAAGTTCGTATGTCACATGTATAAGTTTGCATATCATTTTGGGTCATCATATGTTGAGTATTCCCTTATGTTTCATTCTTGCTATCTCGTGATGGGTTTTATGGCTCATTTACCCATGACAATATGATAAGAAAGATATATTACGTTGGTGCTCGGTTGAGTAAGGCACCGGGTGCCCATCACGGCCCCTTCAGTTTGGGTCGTGACACTTCATTTGGTATTTCCTCAAGATTTCGAATGTTTCCTACAAATGAGCTAAATGGTCCTCTACGCACAGGGACTTAACCAACATATCATTAATATAGACTTCCATTATTTAACCTATTTGTTCTTCGAACATTTTGTTAACTAGGTGTTGTTATGTAGCTCCTATATATTTAACCCCGAAGGGAATTACATTGTAACAATAAGTTACAAATTTTGTCATAAACGAAGTCTTTTGCTGGTCCTTCGGGTTCATCTGAATTTGATTGTACCCGAAGTAGGTGTCGAGAAAAGTTAGAGTCTCATGACCAGTCATGGCATCGACCATACGATCGATGATTGGCAATGGAAAAGAATCTTTCGGACATTCTTTATTCAAGTCCTTATAGTCAACGCATATTCTAAGTTTGTTTCATTTTTAGGAACTACAACTACGTTGTCTAACCACTTGGGGAATTTTTCCTCCCGAATAGATCCTATATAAAGAAGTTTGGTTACCTCGTCTTTATGAAAGCATGCTTTACCTTGGGCTGAGGCCTCCTTTTTTACTTCACCGATTTGAATCCGGGATCGATGCTTAGTCGATGCGTGGTGGTTTCCGGTGGAATCCTTGTCATATCTAAATGGCACCAAGAAAATCAATCTATATTATCAATAAGAAATTTAATAAGTTTTTTCTTGAGTTCAGGGGTCAATCTCGTTCCAAGGTATACCTTTCTCTCGGACATGTTTTCGATCAAAATTACCTGCTCCAGCTCCATGATAGTTGATTTGGTTGCATTGGATTCTTCAAGAACGACGAAGGTTCGAGGAGTGAGGAAATCCTCATCATCGTCTTCGATTACCTGTTGCTCCGACTCCATTGAGGCTAAAGGTGTGATTACTATTTGGTCTCCTACTTACTTTTGGTGCTCGATTTCTCCAAAGTTAAAGGTTCTGGTATCGGCTCCACTTCCTCGATTGCAAACATCTCTTTTGCAGCATGTTGCTCTCCGTAGACTGTTTTTACTCCTTCCTCTGTCGGGAACATCATCATCTGGTGAAGATTTGAAGGCATTGCCCTCATGTTATGTATCCATGGTCTCCCGAGGGGTGCGTTGTACCTCATGTCACCTTCGACGACATGGAACTCAGTGTTTTGTATGGTCCCAGAAATGTTTACTAGCAAGAGAATCTCTCCTTTTATTGTTTTTCTTGCCATGTTGAAGCCATTGGGACACGAGATGCAGGTACAATCTGATCTTGTAGGCCGAGTTGCTCCACGAACCTCGATCTGATCAAGTTCGTTGAGCTACCTGAATCCACTCAAACACGTTTAACTTGAATTTCATTTATAAAGAAAGAGATTACCAGGGAATCATTGTGGGGCTGAGATACGCCTTCTGCTTCTTCTTCGTAGAGTGATAGGACATCTCGGGCATATAGCTCCGAGTCCATTTTTTTCTCGTGAACGACACCTTGGTGCGTTTGAACACAGGTCGTTGAGTGACATCAACTCCTCCAATGATCATGTGGATTACATGTTGTGGTTCTTCTTGATCATTTTTCCTTGCATCTCTCTCTTTTAAGTGATTCTTAGACCAATCACTTTGGAATTCTTGAAGGTTGCCCTCATTGAACAACGGAGCCGCTTCTTCCCTTAGCTGCCTGCAATCTTCTGTTCTATGACCATGTGTGCCATGATACTTTCACATTAAGTTCGGGTTCCTTTGAGAAGGATCGGTCTGTATAGTCCTAGGCCACTTGGTGTCATTGATTCTCCCAATAGCTAACACAATCCCCGATGCATATATGATGAAGTTGTACTTTGATAATTGAGGGTCCTCGGTGAGGTTGGCATGTTTATTGAACCCGCTCTTACTCATGAGTCCCTGAGAACTTTTGCCTCGTTCATTTTGAGTACTGTTATGACCTAGACTATTCTTTCTCCAATAGATGTATGGCTGATACCGTTATTTGTTGAATCTCGATTCCCGATCTGTGTCCCTCGGGGGTTTGGTTGTGAATCTTTTGGGATGAACTTAACTTGAGGGGGCTCCCAACTATTCGTCCTCGACCCTAATTTTTGACTGGTGATGATTGTGCACATCTAACCATGTCACAGCTGGATACTCAATAAATTCTGTTATAATTGTCAAGATACAATCGAGCTTCTTTCATTCAAACCCTGCATGAAAGCTTGTATTTCCCAGTCACCATAGACTGGTGGTAATTCAATGCATTCCGTCTGAAACCTGTACACGAACTCCCCTAATATCTCAAGTTCCTTTGTTTTATTTTGAAGACATTCGATTTTCTCGTGGCCACCTTTATGGCCGCGGCGTGTGCTTTGACAGAGGCATCTGCTAACATAGCAAATGAGTCAATAGAGCTACGAGCTAAGATGTGATACTCAATCATAGCTCCTTTCGACAATGTTTCTCCAAACTTTTTTATCAAGAATAATTCGGTCTCATTGTCATTCAAATCATTTTCTTTGATTTCGCAAGTATATGAAGTAATATGTTCATTGGGGCCAATTGTTCCATTATACTTAGGTATATCAAGCATGCGAATTATTTAGGGAATGGGAATCGGAGCCGCACTTTGAGGGAATGGTTTTTGTATGAATGTTTTGGCAACTAAACCTGTCAAAACTGGAGGTGCCCTCGGTATCTAGTCTACACGGGAGTTATAGGTCTCCACTTTTTTGTCATTGTCTTCAATTTTCTTTTCCCCATAACTCTTGGTTAGCTCTTTGAGCATCCTCAAAATTGTGAGGTCATTCCTTGAGCCACTTTCATCGGGCTTTTCTACCGCTGGTTCAGTATGCCGAGTATTTTCTGGTTCAGTTGTATTTGGAGTTTTATTCTGACTCTGAAGATCAGCAATGGCGATTTGCTAAGCTTGAATCATCTCGAATATCAGTTGGAGGATAAATCCCCCATCTCCCATTCCTTGTGTTCTTTAGCCACCGGATCGGGCTTCCCTTTGTCTATTTCCTTCGGGGTCCGTGCCTAGATCTGCATTCAAAGCGATGTGTGAACCAACATCAACCGGTTCCATATTTGGCAGTTCTCCTCGGTTTATCGGTGGTACACAGACCCCTGCGTTGCTGTTTACTCCAAGATCTTCGTTGTCATGAATGGTTGCGTTTTGTAAGCTAGATATGTTACAGCCTGAAAATAAAAAAATATCGACAAGAAAAAAGTGTAAAAACAATATGTGTAACGAGAATCAGTAAAGAAATAATCACTATTATCTATAGCCTCACGATGGATGCCAAACTGTTTACCAAAATATATGAGTAACAATTAAATTTAATTTGTGGTTTTAAAGATATGTGACTTAGTTCAATATCAACTAATAATCAAGAAATATAAAGTAGAAGTGAAAGAAATAAGTAAATCAAACCAATGTAACTCAGTAGTAGTGACCTCGACATGGTGACCTCGAGACAGGTTAAGAGCAATAAAGTAAGAAAAGTAAAATAAGAGCAGCAGAGCTAAAGGACAATGTTGATGAATAATAAGAAAAAAGTAAAGAGTATATTCTTTTTTCAGTGATTAGATAATGTTACAAATGATTGGGGTCCCATTTATATAATAGGGGAACCCTAAGAAATATTTCTATTTACAGTAGGGAATATTCTTGATACAGTCAATTAACCACCTAGTAAGAAATCGCACAATCCTATTACAGGATTTGTGCTATGATCTTGGGTACGTGGCAGGAATCTAGTTCATTCTGTTCCAAATTCATAACGGTACTATTTCGGGATCGAGCATACTTTTCCCCCCGGTTCTCCTCGAACTACTATCTCCGATTATCGCATTCTATCTTTGAGCTCGATTCTAGTCCACCAGGCTCAAACTCGACTTTGCCCAGACTCGGGCTTAGGACGGACCCTCGAGTCAATAAATCGGAGGTATATGATTTTGACCATATACAACGTTAAACTAGATTTCATACAGTTGTGACAAGTCTTTTTAAATAAAATACCAACATAATAAGTACATACTCTGCAATGATAGAAATGAAAGTATAACAGTACATAAATGCTACAAATCCCTTAAACCCGGAGTCATAAGAACATGAGCGATCTAGAAAATGTAAAAAACTACTAAAACTACTTTTCGAAAGTATTAGACAGGCATAGTAAATAAGGTAGAAGGAGTCTCCGGTGCTGTGGATCGTAGCAAGACAAGAAACTCACCACTAAGTCTCCGCTAACGATCTGCTACGCACCTACATGACCACTGGTGGAACTTGTCTCAATACCTTCACATCAGTGCAGAAGTGTAGCGTAGTATGGAAAACAACGCGTACCTAGTAAGTCTCTAGTCTAACATCAAAGAAGTAGTGACGAGGGGTCGACTTGACACTTACTAGAGGTCAGGTAGACATGATGAGCATACAACATTTATCAATGGAACAATAAAAGAAACTACAATAAATACAATAGGAGTCTGTATCACATCTCCAACATCTTATAACTGGTTGTGAAGGCACTAATGCAATTATATCCAAACTGAAACCCGCTTCGATTATTAAGCACAAAGTTGTCGAGGCAAACGGTTCAAACCCGTAAGAATAGTAGTATTCAGTAATGCCAAGGAGAACGACCCAATCCCTTAAGAATAGTGTTATCATAATGCTGGCGAGGCGAACGGCCCGATCTCGTAAGGGTGTTGTTACTATACGGCCAAGCCAAACGGCCCGATCCTATAAGAGTGGAGAAGTTTATCTGCTCGCGAAAGTACTTGCTACACGGGAAGACATGGATTCTTCCTAGTTTATTAAGTACTCCCCAATTTTCCGAAATAAGAAGGCTAAGTTGATAAGTACAAATTTAAATACCTAGTCTGAGCTCTATTAATCAATACAAGTAATACGCATGATAAATACAATTGTACAATTAAAAACATGATGTTAATCTAAGTCTACCTGCATATCATGGAATATAGCTACTCACAGACTCTCGTCACCTCGTGCGTGTTTAGCTCTCCACACAAGTAACACACAACAAAGATATGTCGAAGGGGATGAGTTCGCTCTTACAAGGTTAAGCAAGAAACATAACTCGTTCCCAAGCTCACTTCCAGTCCACAAATTCGCTCTAAATTCCCCATGTCAATGCGAACAATCCTAAACTAGTCAAATATTATATAATTTAATCAATATATACTCAAAAGTTTATAATTTACCAATAGAGTAATTATCCCACCGAAATTAGAAGATTCCTAAAATTTACCCATAAGTCCACGTGCCCGGATTCCGAAAATTTTTAAAGTATGTGTTACCCATGAACTCCCGAACTAAAATATATAATTTGTTCTAATTTTCATCCCCAAATTCGTGGTCCAATCCAAAATTTACCAAAACCCTAGGTTCTTCACAAATCCCACAATTTTCCATGTTTAATCTACCTAAAATCCGTGTATTATCTTGAAAATAGGTGTGAGTTAGTTACCTTAGGATATTGATGAGTATTCCGCTCAAATGTGCTCTCAAAATCACCCAAGACCAAATAAAATGTGAGGGAAAATGGCCTAAGTCCCAGATTAAAAGGCCTCACTGCCCAACAATTTGTGCTTCTGGGGGCCTTCGGTCGCACCTGCGACGCCGCACTTGTAGAAAATCTATCGCAGGTGCGGTCCTCACTAAGCCACTCTAGGCCGCTGCTGTGACCACTAGCCAACCCACTCCATGCCGCTTCTGCGATTATTGGCCTGCTTGTGTGAGCTCGCTCCTGCCTCGCAGGTGCGAACGCGCCAGATCTGAAGCTAACAGCAGTCCTCCTATGTCCAAATTCGAGTCCAATTCCACTCCATTTCACATCAGAGGTCCCTGGGACCTCATCCAATTGCACTCAAACATCCAACAACATAATACAGACTCGTTCGCATGATCAGAACCCCAAAATAACATCTAGAATTAAGAATCGGACGCTAAAACGTGTTTATTTGACATGAACTCTAAAACTTCTAAAAACACTTTCGCGCGTCCGATTCTGATCAAATTAATTCGAAATGGCTCTAAATTTTGCATGCAAGTCATAAATCACCATACGAAACTATTCCCAGGCTCGGAATCCTAAATGGACCTCGATAACACCAAAGTCTACTCCAAATCAAGCTTAAAGAACTTGGAAAACTGTCAATATGCCGACTTTCAATATTAAGCGCTGAGACGCTCCCGGATCATCTGAAACCCGATCAAAACACACGTCCAAGTCAAAAATCATTTCAATATGCCAACTTTCAATATTAAGCGCTGAAACGCTCCCGGGTCATCTGAATCCCGATCCAAACACACGTCCAAGTCAAAAATATCATATGAACCTATTGGGACCGTCAAATCTCAGTTCTGAGGTCGTTTACTCAAAACATTGACTCAAGTCAAACTTAACCATTATAGGCTACCATTAATGAACGAAATATTCTGATTTCAACCCGAACCCTTTCAAACCTAAACCAACCATTCCTGCAGGTCATAAAGCAGTAAAAGCACATATGGAGAGTCTTAATTAGTGGAACGGAGATCTAGAAAATAAAACGACCAGTCGGGGCATGTATTCTGAAGGTGGCTGGCAAGTCAGACTAGTCCAGAAATTGGAGGCTCTCAATTTTTATAATTAGAACATACAAGCTGAGAATAGTTGACTTTTTTATTGAAGTAGCTAGCTATTGGTGTTTTCAGCAAGTTTGTGGCCTTCTGTCTAAATCTTGGTAGTTTTTTCTTTCCTGCTTTGTAATAATCTCAATAGGGTAAATAAAAATTGTTTTTAATTACCTAAAAAAAGTGAGATTACTACGTACTGTAAGAGTACTACATGAACCTATTAATGTATTCAGTATGGTGTAATTGGCTTAAGCCGTGGTCCATCTAGGAGATGAATATGATATTTTATACTATGAAACTCAATTAAAGAGAAAAATATTCGGATACAAATTTTAGTAATAGACATGATGTGTAAGCCGGGGACGCGCATACATAGTAATATAGGAGTACAAATTACATTAAATACTTAACTTAGATACCTGACATGCATGGTTGGACGATATATCCTTATTAAAAGAAGAGAACATAGCTGATCTAGTGAATAAGCAATAGTTCATCTGAAACTCGTAGTTTTGAATTAAATACAAATAATAAATTTTAAACCCAGTAAAATATATCGGCTACGTATTTTACTTGCTTCATCCAGCGTAGAAAAACAGAATGTAGCACAAGCCATGGCGGACACCAAGTAAGAGATGGAGCAGATTTTGCAGAGCTTTGCTGTATTTAGCCATTTGCTGCTCAAGTACAACGTAGTGAACGAAGTCGCGAAAGATAACATAAGAAATACTACAAATGCATGGAATAAAGATTCCATTTTCTTAGAAATGAATACAGGAACTCGGTTTTGGCCTATGTATTTGTAGGGAGGAAAAGGCAAGAAAGTTGCTAAACCAGAAGTGATAATCACAATCTTGGCTGCCGTTAGTCGATCTTCTTCAATTGATGTTAGGAGCAGCAAAATATTATTATCTCTTTGCTTAGTTTGTTTCAGAATTCTCTTAAGGCGTTTTTCGTAATCCATGCATGCAAAATATAAAGATTGATCTATTTAGTATGGCTGTTGGATTGGTAGAAATGCTGGTGTTTGTGTTTATTTATCATGGTTACCTGATGTGATGAGTTGACTTAGAAAATTTGACCCCAACAACTGGAGGTAACTCATAAAACTAGGAATTGCTAAGAAGGATTTAACAAAGGGAGGTTTCCCGCAACTGCATAGAAAATTGGAAGAATTGAAGTCCAAGAATTTATTGTAGACATAACTCATAAAGCTAGAAATTTTTTAAGAAAGTTAGATTTCATAGTTAGTAGGTTCAGGGAAATTGCGGATGAAATTAAAGGAAACTCATGAAGTTAGAAAATATTAATTGATGAGGAAGATATGAATTTCTAGGCAGCACACAGTATAAGTTTACCGACTGAACACTCAAAAATACTCAGCACGATTTTATTTAAGTGGCATCAATTAAGTAATTCATACATCTTATATTTAGCTTCCCAATCTTTTCAGCTATAGAACTAACACCCAAAATATGTAAAAAATTTAAATTTTGAAACTGATAAATGACAAGTGGTGTAAACAACATCCCGAATCTATAAAATTCAAATGTAAACTCGATCATAAAACTGGAAATTGGTAGCAACGATACTTCCAACCAAAGAGTCTTTAATTTCATGTACTTTTCTTGGCAAATGCCCCTACTAAAAAAGGGGCTAATTTCGTCTAGGAATACCGACCGAAATCGATCGAAATTTGAGAAAAAGCGATCGATTTATGGCCTCTTTTAATTAGTCGGAAAAGTAATGGTCGCTAAGGTGTTGCGACCGAAATCGATCGAAATTTTTCGACCGAAAACGGTCGGTTAGTTCTATGCGTTGATTGATATTCAAACTACATATACTGACTGAAATCGGTTGGTATTAAATAAATATTTTTATTTATTTATTTTTCAAACACCGACCGAAATCGGTCGGAATTTTAAATTTATAATAATTTTATTTAAATATCTAATTATTTGTAAATTATAATAAATTGTTAATTAATTTAAATAAATAAATTAAAATTCAAAATTTCCGACCGACTTCGATGGAAAATTTTGAAATTCCGGGGAAAAAAATTAGATTTCTTTTAAGCAATACCACATGTCAATTACAATCAATATCCATCTTATAATGGCAGCATTACATTGTTGCCGCTCAATTTCTAACAATGAACTAAAATTACTTAACAGACACCCAATTGATAACCAAAATTAGATTTGGTCTATATGATACTAAAATCACCTAGTTGAGAATATAATGCATTTGATTATGGAAAACAGAAGATATATAGATAGTAGCACGAGTTGCAGCTTCTTTAGAGAACAATATTCTTTAATCAAACTATGAGAATGAATTTGTACAAATATACAGGGAATTGAAACTAATATCACCTAAAGTTGTTGAAAAGGTGACTAGTTGGCCAAGAAACACTGGACTGGCAAATTGAAGGAGCACATTCCAGGACAAGTTCATCTTATATATACTTCTATAAGATGTAGTGCTATACTAATATATACTTAAGTTGTAGCAAAACCAACATTTACATGTGTTATAGTGAGATTTAACCAAATATAACTTTTTTATATATATACATACACTAAGTGTATAGTATATAAGCTATATAAGATGTACATAAGATATATATATATATATATATATATATATATATATATAT